>JAYMGJ010000247.1:0-146432 GCA_037178675.1 Scleroderma bovista
CCTAACCCTAACCTAACCTAACCTAACCTAACCTAACCTAACCTAACCCTAACCCTAACCTAACCTAACCTAACCTAACCTAACCTAACCTAACCCTAACCCTAACCTAACCTAACCCTAACCTAACCTAACCCTAACCTAACCTAACCTAACCCTAACCTAACCTAAATCCAGTTTGGTCTCCGGATTCTCGTCATAGAGTCCGCTAAGGAGCAAGCTGCCAACGCCCGCGACGCCGCCAAGAAGAAGCTCAAGGATGTCGCCGACGTCGAGATGGGTGACTCGACACCCGAGAAAAGGGTTGAGGACCTTGTGTCCAAAGCCCTGGGGCAGCGACTCCGCCAACTTGGCATCACGGTAAGTGATCCAACACCGCTTCTGCTCAGTCAAACTGACGCCTACCTCCCATCTTGTTTAGGGCAAGGGTCAAGGGGGGTCAAAAGGCCCAGGAACGAAAGCGGGTGCGAAGAAGAACGGAGGGTCCGCCGGACAGAAGGCCAAAGCCAAGGCCACCGGTGGCAAAACCCAAGGCAAGCCCGGTCAGAAGACCGCGACGCCTCTGAGGATCAGAGATGGTCCTGGGCCGTCCTCCAAGCCCGACAAGGGCAAAGGGAAAGCGAGAGTATAGTCGCTTCTTCCCTTCTCAGGTATGAAAATCCACTCTCATACCCCGATAAAATTTTGGACTTACCACTCGGCCTAGCCGTTCGATATCTCCTCGCCGCCGCGCCTCCAGCCATGGTGGAGGCGATGAGATTCCGGTCGAACGTGCACCTTGGGCCTGGGGTAGAACTGCCCTCAATTTTATCTACATCCTTATCTGTCGGACTTCGGTACATGTACCATAAGACTCCCTTAGGGAGTCTAGTTCCAAAAGCATATAATGACTTTGTCGAGCGTTTGAGATGGCGCTTATATTTTATGCATCAGTCTGCTTTAAGTGGTGCGACTGAATCAGATGAGTCTGGATATGATCCCGATTACGACCTCCATCTTCCAAGGAAGAAGGCGGCCCCGCGTGCGGAGCACTACATTGAACAAGGCATTGATGCCGGACGAGAGTTTGTGGACGAATATGTCCGATCGTCTGTACCGCGCATCACAAGTCATCCTGACTATGCTTCAGGTCTACTCGACTGGTGTGCCTTGGAGGAAGAACTACGGTCCAAGGGACTAATAGTTACTATTACCGATAAGAATCTCGGTACCGCTGTAATCACGAAGCAATGGTTCATTGAAGGAGCGCATTCGTTGCTCGACGACCCTACACAATACTTAGAAGTAACTAAGGAAGAGTGTGAGTCAACGTTGCGAGAGACCGTACAAGAAGTTCGTGCCATTGCCGAGGAGTTTGACAACTTACCGGGCACGAGCGAGCAGTTTGTTAAATTTCTGGTTAACAAATGTCCGGCCCCTGGCGCAGATGGTCTGCCGAGTGTTCCTCGGTTCTATGTGATCCCGAAGATCCATAAGAAGCCTGTTAAACACAGGCCTATAATCCCATGTCATTCCAGCGCACAAGCCCCTGCTGCCAAGTACGTCTCTAAGATGCTAAAACCGCTCGTCGAGCGGTGCAAGTTTGTATTACACGGGACTAAGCACCTCGCAACCAAACTAGCATCACTAAGGCTTAATCCAAAGCCAGGTTTCAAAGCCTGGTTAGTAAGCGGCGATGTCGTCGCTTTCTACCCCAGCATACCGCTGGAAGAAGCCATGGATATAGTTATGACGCTATTCCGTGGTTACTATAAGAATACCCTACCCGTCGAAGAAATAGAACTATTCGAACGGTGTCTTAGATTAGCCAATGCCAAAAATATAGTCGAATTCCAAGGACGCTTCTGGCTCCAAACCCAAGGACTAGCTATGGGCCAGGCCCCGTCGCCTGACATAGCTAACTTATGGGGTGCATACTTCGAGGAACATCTGTTCCACTCTGAGAGAGCGCTCGCAGATCTCGGGTTTGCATTCGTCGGTAGATATATCGATGACGTCTTTGGAATAGTGTACGCCACTAGTGCTGAGAATGCACTCAAGGTCGCATCCGTACTTCGGTACGACGACCCTGGCGAAGAACGAGTTCGGCTATTGTGGGAAGTTTCGGAGCGCTTCGTTCCGTTCCTGGACATGCTTATTTACATCGATCCGGTAACCGGTCAGATCGGGCATAAGCCATATCAGAAGAAACTTAACCACATGGAAAGAATACCATGGATATCTCACCATCCCAAAGATGTAAAGAAAGGCACTTACATCGGTGAAATGTCGCGTCTCGCCACGCTTTCATCCTCCCCCGAGGAGTACGTCTCCGCCATAAAAAGCCTGCAAGGGCTGTATATGGCACGTGGCTACCCAGAGAAGTTGGTCTACACTTGGACTAAAGACAACCTGGCAGAACGGTGGGACAAACGGCTCTCCGAGCCGAAACCCGCACGACCCGTTCTTGTCTTAAAGTCCGAGTTTAACCCAGCATGGTATGATTTCAACGTCAATGAGCTCGGCAGAGTTATCACCAATCGATGGAAGGAGTATCTCTACTCCATCTATGACCATATGTGGCGCACGGAAGATGCCGCAGAAAGGTCCCGACATGAGTTCCGTCCGGGAGTTCCCTTAGGGAGGTCTATCGGGTTCTCGTCGGAAGCTCGGACGTTCATCATAGATGAGTATCCTGTTTCCGTTGCTAAGCAACGGGTTCCTGCTCCCCTTCGGGGTGAACTGCAGGGAGCCCAAGGGCCTTCGGGTTCCGCGGGTACCGCTGATGGGCCGTCCTCTTCGGGGGATGCTGCTAGTCTCGGCCAAGTTAAACCCAGCGCGAAGTGGCGGAATGTGGTGCCATCTGAGCGGCCTTGTGACTGGCTTGTTACTCACTATGGTAGGCTGAACGACGGAGACACCGGGAAATCTGTCGAGGAAACCATCTTCGACGTTAACCGTGCCGGTCTGTGTGATCGTCGCTGGTTAGTCAGCAGGAAACGCACTCGCAACCTGTTTGACGTAACCTCTGCTTGGAAGCGTTCTATTCTGAGCGAGCTAGACAGTAGCCGGGATGAAAGTCCTGACTACTGGAACCAAGTGGTTGACATTGACGTAACAGACATGGAGTTATGAACTGGTCAATGCGGTGTAGGGCTACAGAGGCATCAGAAATGAAACCTCGGCGCTTTTCTTCAAGGAAAATAGCTAACCCAACCCTAACCGTAAACCTAACTTAACCAAACCCTAACCAGGGACAAACCCTAACCCGAACCCTAACCACTAACCCTAACTGCAAACCTAACCGGTGGCAGGGTGTGGCGGGAACCGGCGGAGTTTAAAATCGTGAGAGAGTAAACCTGGGTAGTCCCGGGTGTCACGTGATCACCGGCTATCGGTTCAATGCGGTCCGGTCACGTGATCAGGCACGAGCTGTCTGCGGGTCTAGGCCCGGTCCGACTCCGGTCGGATAAATTACTCCGATCAATCTCCGACTTTTTTCCGACAGGCACATGGCGCCCGGATAGAAGTTCTTTAACGAAGTGGGGCTAGTGCGCAACAGGGCCGATGTCCGATTGCGCCGTGACGACCGTTACCGTCACCGCCCCCCGGCTATTTAGTTATCCGCTTCCGTAGAACAATAGAGTCTACAAATGGAGTTATATCGGACGTTCTTCGGAACAATGGCCGCTCTGCAAGCGGCATCCGATTGGCTGGATAAGCATCAGATCTAAAGGATCAGAAGCTCCAGAAGCACCTTCCCTTTAGGTAACGCCTAATCGGATCGCTGCATTGTCCAAGACAATGGTAAGCTAAACGGTTTATTGTTCATCCTGTACATAATGGGAGTACATCACCGGGAAGTTGGTTCACCTGACGATCGGGTCGCGATCGGCTGAGTGTAGTGCCGCTCTGCCCCCACTACGTGGTTCTCGCATCGGAGACGCTTGCCAGTCTAGTAGCACCGAGCCAACGGTAACCAATGGGATAAGTCACTCTTATCAACGCTTGCGATTCGGACTCCGCTCTAAATCCCTGTCCATGCAATATATAAAGAGACGAAAGAGGCTGATGAGACTTCAAGTCGAAAGAGCCACGCTTCGGTGTTTACACTAGAGCGCCCTTCCTCCCTCGTCTTTTCTCATCAACTCAGTAACCTGGCTACCCGTTGGCACTACCCTGTGTGGTGTACATCCCCCCTAACCTAACCTAACCCTAACTGCAAACCTAACCGGTGGCAGGGTGTGGCGGGAACCGGCGGAGTTTAAAATCGTGAGAGAGTAAACCTGGGTAGTCCCGGGTGTCACGTGATCACCGGCTATCGGTTCAATGCGGTCCGGTCACGTGATCAGGCACGAGCTGTCTGCGGGTCTAGGCCCGGTCCGACTCCGGTCGGATAAATTACTCCGATCAATCTCCGACTTTTTTCCGACAGGCACATGGCGCCCGGATAGAAGTTCTTTAACGAAGTGGGGCTAGTGCGCAACAGGGCCGATGTCCGATTGCGCCGTGACGACCGTTACCGTCACCGCCCCCCGGCTATTTAGTTATCCGCTTCCGTAGAACAATAGAGTCTACAAATGGAGTTATATCGGGCGTTCTTCGGAACAATGGCCGCTCTGCAAGCGGCACCCGATTGGCTGGATAAGCATCGGATCTAAAGGATCAGAAGCTCCAGAAGCATTTCCTATTAGGTAACGCCTAATTTGGATCTTGCATTGTCCAAGACAATGGTAAGCTAAACGGTTTATTGTTCATCCTGTACATATCGGGAGTACATCACCGGGAAGTTGGTTCACCTGACGATCGGGTCGCGATCGGCTGAGTGTAGTGCCGCTCTGCCCCCACTACGTGGTTCTCGCATCGGAGACGCTTGCCAGTCTAGTAGCA
Source organism: Scleroderma bovista (assembly GCA_037178675.1). Lineage (NCBI taxonomy): Eukaryota > Fungi > Basidiomycota > Agaricomycetes > Boletales > Sclerodermataceae > Scleroderma > Scleroderma bovista. Next base: position 4,867 of record JAYMGJ010000247.1, read on the forward strand.
CCGAACCAACGGTAACCAATGGGATAAGTCACTCTTATCAACGCTTGCGATTCGGACTCCGCTCTAAATCCCTGTCCATGCAATATATAAAGAGACGAAAAGAGGCTGATGAGACTTCAAGTCGAAAGAGCCACGCCTTCGGTGTTTACACTAAAGGCCCTTCCTCCCTCGTCTTTTCTCATCACCTAGCAACCTGGCTACCCGTTGGCACTACCCCTGTGTGGTGTACTTCCCCCCTAACCAAATCAGCGTTCAGAGCATCGTACGTCATAAACAGCAGTTCCACATGGCTGATCCCCGCTCTCCAGTGTCCGGTCCCTCCCGCCCTCGTGCGATGTCCCCAGCGCAAGCTGGGTATGTGCAGGGGAGCATCAGTGAGGTGGTGGCCTCTGGCCCCCCCAACCCTGGTGCTGAGTCAACGGCGCGCTGCCTATCCCTCGGGATGGCCACGTCGTTAGCAGAGGTCCTGGCACTTGTGCCGGTCGACTTCCGCGAGACCCTTCGCCCCAACTTTAAGCTCCTCAAGGAGTTTGCTGAGCGCCGTGCAACGGCCTCGGCAGCTGTCTCCAAGCTGGAGAAGCATAAAGTCAATGGTACGTTTCCCACGGCCATTGAGGGGCTGCACACCCCAGTGTTCCAATTCTCCCGGACCTTCTTGGAGAAGGGCGGATTGGACACACCCCCTGACGCCGAAATGGAGGCGTTGGTCAAGCGGTGCAAGGGTGATGCCTTGGACTTAGCTCGGGCCAACAAATCCAAGGAGGCGAGCTTCTACGACGCCTCGTGTCAACCAGAGCAGTGGCTGCCTGCTTGGCGCAAGGCCGTCATCGACCAGGCCGCTAAAGGTGCGGCGCTGAATAAGCGCCCCCAAATCGTGCCCGATGTCAATGGCGGTGAAAAAATCACCGGGTGGGTTACTGATCCCACCTATGAGCTCAGAGTCAAGAACCTCCTTGAGGATCTTGTGCAGTTCGGCCTCCGCATTCTCGTCATCGAGTCTGCAAAGGAGCAGGCTGCAAACGCTCGGGACGCCGCCAAGAAGAAGCTCAAGGATGTCGCCGACGTCGAGATGGGTGACTCGACACCCGAGAAAAGAGTTGAGGACCTTGTGTCCAAGGCTCTGGGGCAGCGACTCCGCCAACTTGGCATCACGGTAAGTGATCCAACCCCGCTTCTACTCAGTCAAACTGATGCCTACCTCCCATCTTGTCTAGGGCAAGGGTCAAGGGGGGTCAAAAGGCCCAGGAACGAAAGCGGGGGCGAAGAAGAACGGAGGGTCCGCCGGACAGAAGGCCAAAGCCAAGGCCACCGGCGGCAAAACCCAAGGCAAGCCCGGTCAGAAGACCGCGACGCCTCTGAGGATCAGAGATGGTCCTGGGCCGTCCTCCAAGCCCGACAAGGGCAAAGGCAAAGCGAGAGCGTAGTTTCAACCTCGCGCCTTAGGTATGAAAATCCACTATCATACCCCGATGAAATACTGGACTTACCACTCGGTCTAGCCGTTCGATATCTCCTCGCCACCGCGCCTCCAGCCATGGTGGAAGCGATGAGATTCCGGTCGAACGTGCACCTTGGACCTGGGGTAGAGCTGCCCCTTATTTTATCTACATCATTGTCTGTCGGACTTCGGTACATGTACCATAGAACTCCCTTAGGGAGTTTAGTTCCAAAAGCATATAGTGATTTTGTTGAACGCTTGAGATGGCGTTTATACTTTATGCATCAGTCAGCTTTAAGTGGTGCGACTGAATCAGACTCTACTGGATATGACCCAGATTACGACCTCCATCTTCCTAGGAAGAAGGCGGCCCCGCTTGCGGAGCGATACATTGAACAAGGCATTGATGCCGGACGAGAGTTTGTGGACGAATATGTCCGATCGTCTGTACCGCGCATCACAAGTCATCCTGACTATGCTTCAGGTCTACTTGACTGGTGTGCCTTGGAGGAAGAACTACGGTCCAAAGGACTAATAGTTACTATTACCGATAAGAATCTCGGTACCGCTGTAATCACGAAGCAATGGTTCATTGAAGGAGCGCATTCGTTGCTCAACGACCCTACACAATACTTAGAAGTAACTAAGGAAGAGTGTGAGTCAACGTTGCGAGAGACCGTACGAGAAGTTCGTGCCATTGCCGAGGAGTTTGACAACTTACCGGGCACGAGCGAGCAGTTTGTTAAATTTCTGGTTAACAAATGTCCGGCCCCTGGCGCAGATGGTTTGCCGAGTGTTCCTCGGTTCTATGTGATCCCGAAGATCCATAAGAAGCCTGTTAAACACAGGCCCATAATTCCATGTCATTCCAGCGCACAAGCCCCTGCTGCCAAGTACGTCTCTAAGATGCTAAAACCGCTCGTTGAGCGGTGCAAGTTTGTATTACACGGGACTAAGCACCTCGCAACCAAACTAGCATCATTAAGGCTTAATCCAAAGCCAGGTTTCAAAGCCTGGTTAGTAAGCGGCGATGTCGTCGCTTTCTACCCCAGCATACCACTGGAAGAAGCCATGGATATAGTTATGACGCTATTCCGTGGTTACTATAAGAATACCCTACCCGTCGAAGAAATAGAACTATTCGAACGGTGTCTTAGATTAGCCAATGCCAAAAATATAGTCGAATTCCAAGGACGCTTCTGGCTCCAAACCCAAGGACTAGCTATGGGCCAGGCCCCGTCGCCTGACATAGCTAATTTATGGGGTGCATACTTCGAGGAACATCTGTTCCACTCTGAGAGAGCGCTCGCAGATCTCGGGTTTGCATTCGTCGGTAGATATATCGACGACGTCTTTGGAATAGTGTACGCTACCAGTGCTGAGAATGCACTCAAGGTCGCATCCATACTTAGGTATGACGACCCTGGCGAAGAACGAGTTCGGCTATTGTGGGAAGTTTCGGAGCGCTTCGTTCCGTTCCTGGACATGCTTATTTACATCGATCCGGTAACCGGTCAGATCGGACATAAGCCATATCAGAAGAAACTTAACCACATGGAAAGAATACCATGGATATCTCACCATCCCAAAGATGTAAAGAAAGGCACTTACATCGGTGAAATGTCGCGTCTCGCCACGCTTTCATCCTCCCCCGAGGAGTACGTCTCCGCCATAAAAAGCCTGCAAGGGCTGTATATGGCACGTGGCTACCCAGAGAAGTTGGTCTACACTTGGACTAAAGACAACCTGGCAGAACGGTGGGACAAACGACTCTCCGAGCCGAAACCCGCACGACCCGTTCTTGTCTTAAAGTCCGAGTTTAACCCAGCATGGTATGATTTCAACGTCAATGAGCTCGGCAGAGTTATCACCAATCGATGGAAGGAGTATCTCTACTCCATCTATGACCATATGTGGCGCACGGAAGATGCCGCAGAAAGGTCCCGACATGAGTTCCGTCCGGGAGTTCCCTTAGGGAGGTCTATCGGGTTCTCGTCGGAAGCTCGGACGTTCATCATAGATGAGTATCCTGTTTCCGTTGCTAAGCAACGGGTTCCTGCTCCCCTTCGGGGTGAACTGCAGGGAGCCCAAGGGCCTTCGGGTTCCGCGGGTACCGCTGATGGGCCGTCCTCTTCGGGGGATGCTGCTGGTCTCGGCCAAGTTAAACCCAGCGCGAAGTGGCGGAATGTGGTGCCATCTGAGCGGCCTTGTGACTGGCTTGTTACTCACTATGGTAGGCTGAACGACGGAGACACCGGGAAATCTGTCGAGGAAACCATCTTCGACGTTAACCGTGCCGGTCTGTGTGATCGTCGCTGGTTAGTCAGCAGGAAACGCACTCGCAACCTGTTTGACGTAACCTCTGCTTGGAAGCGTTCTATTCTGAGCGAGCTAGACAGTAGCCGGGATGAAAGTCCTGACTATTGGAACCAAGTGGTTGACATTGACGTAACAGACATGGAGTTATGAACTGGTCAATGCGGGATAGGGCTACAGAGGCATCAGAAATGAAACCTCGGCGCTTTTCTTCAAGGAAAATAGCTAACCATACCCTAACCGTAAACCTAACTTAACCAAACCCTAACCAGGGACAAACCCTAACCCGAACCCTAACCACTAACCCTAACTACAAACCTAACCGGTGGCAGGGTGTGGCGGGAACCGGCGGAGTTTAAAATCGTGAGAGAGTAAACCTGGGTAGTCCCGGGTGTCACGTGATCACCGGCTATCGGTTCAATGCGGTCCGGTCACGTGATCAGGCACGAGCTGTCTGCGGGTCTAGGCCCGGTCCGACTCCGGTCGGATAAATTACTCCGATCGATCTCCGACTTTTTTCCGACAGGCACATGGCGCCCGGATAGAAGTTCTTTAACGAAGTGGGGCTAGTGCGCAACAGGGCCAATGTCCGATTGCGCCGTGGCGACCGTTACCGTCACCGCCCCCCGGCTATTTAGTTATCCGCTTCCGTAGAACAATAGAATCTACAAATGGAGTTACATCGGGTGTTCTTCGGAACAATGGCCGCTCTGCAAGCGGCGCCCGATTGGCTGGATAAGCATCGGATCTAAAGGATCAGAAGCTCCAGAAGCATTTCCTATTAGGTAACGCCTAATTTGGATCTTGCATTGTCCAAGACAATGGTAAGCTAAACGGTTTATTGTTCATCCTGTACATAATGGGAGTACATCACCGGGAAGTTGGTTCACCTGACGATCGGGTCGCGATCGGCTGAGTGTAGTGCCGCTCTGCCCCCACTACGTGGTTCTCGCATCGGAGACGCTTGCCAGTCTAGTAGCACCGAACCAACGGTAACCAATGGGATAAGTCACTCTTATCAACGCTTGCGATTCGGACTCCGCTCTAAATCCCTGTCCATGCAATATATAAAGAGACGAAAGAGGCTGATGAGACTTCAAGTCGAAAGAGCCACGCTTCGGTGTTTACACTAGAGCGCCCTTCCTCCCTCGTCTTCTACTCATCACCTAGCAACCTGGCTACCCGTTGGCACTACCCCGTGTGGTGTACTTCCCCCCTAACCACTAACCCTAACTGCAAACCTAACCGGTGGCAGGGTGTGGCGGGAACCGGCGGAGTTTAAAATCGTGAGAGAGTAAACCTGGGTAGTCCCGGGTGTCACGTGATCACCGGCTATCGGTTCAATGCGGTCCGGTCACGTGATCAGGCACGAGCTGTCTGCGGGTCTAGGCCCGGCCCGACTCCGGTCGGGTAAATTACTCCGATCAATCTCCGACTTTTTTCCGACAGGCACATGGCGCCCGGATAGAAGTTCTTTAACGAAGTGGGGCTAGTGCGCAACAGGGCCGATGTCCGACTGCGCCGTGACAACCGTTACTGTCACCGCCCCCCGGCTATTTAGTTATTCGCTTCCGTAGAACAATAGAGTCTACAAATGGAGTTATATCGGGTGTTCTTCGGAACAATGGCCGCTCTGCAAGCGGCGCCCGATTGGCTGGATAAGCATCGGATCTAAAGGATCAGAAGCTCCAGAAGCATTTCCTATTAGGTAACGCCTAATTTGGATCTTGCATTGTCCAAGACAATGGTAAGCTAAACGGTTTATTGTTCATCCTGTATATATCGGGAGTACATCACCGGGAAGTTGGTTCACCTGACGATCGGGTCGCGATCGGCTGAGTGTAGTGCCGCTCTGCCCCCACTACGTGGTTCTCGCATCGGAGACGCTTGCCAGTCTAGTAGCACCGAACCAACGGTAACCAATGGGATAAGTCACTCTTATCAACGCTTGTGATTCGGACTCCGTTCTAAATCCCTGTCCATGCAATATATAAAGAGACGAAAAGAGGCTGATGAGACTTCAAGTCGAAAGAGCCCGCCTTCGGTGTTTACACTAAAGGCATCTTCCTCCCTCGTCTTTTCTCATCGCCTATTAACACTGGCTACCCGTTGGCACTACCCTGTGTGGTGTACTTCCCCCCCTTCCCCCCTAACCCTAACCCTAAGGGCTGACGAGGCAACAACGCCGAAAGGTCACCGGTCTTCTGTCCCCGCACAGGAACCACCTTCCCTTTCGCCTTCGTCTCTCAGTCAGTAAGCTGGCTAATCGCAAAATCGCTTCGCGATTTTGCTCCCCCCTAACTAAACGTGCTTACAAACTTGCGGTGTGTCATAAACAACAGTTCGTCATGGCTGAACCCCGCTCCCCAGTTGCTGGCCCCTCTCGCCACCGTGCGATGTCTCCCGCGCAAGCGGGTTACGTGCATGGGAGCATCGAGGCTTTCGTCAAAGCTTCTGGCGATTTTCCTCATGCTGCGTCGACGGCGCGGACACTGTCCCTAGGGATGGCTACGTCGTTAACGGAACTCCTGGCACTTGTGCCGGTCGATTTCCGTGAGACGCTTCGACCCCACTTCCGTGCCCTCCAAGACGTCGGGGAGCGAAAGGCTTCGGTCATCGCTTCCCTGGCGAAACTAGAGCGGCACAAGGCCAACGGGACCTTCCCGACGGCCATCCAGGGCTTGCACGTCCCTGTCTTCCAGTTTAACAAGCCTTGGCTTGATTCACCCATGGAAGAGAAACCCGAGGCTTCGTTCCAGAAGCTTGTTGACCAGTGTCGGGCCGACGCCCTTGATCTGGCCATCAAGTTGAAGACCGAAGAACGGGACTTCTTCGAGGAGGCGGTGCGACCCCAGAATTGGCTTAATGACTGGGATTGCGCCGTCGCCGAGGTTGTCAAGCGCATGAGTAAGCTGCACCAGCGGCCTCTCATTGTGCCGGACAACAATGGCGGCGAACGTATCGCGAAATGGGAAACCGATCCGACGTTCGCACGCATCACAAAGGACCTCAAGGAGGACCTTGTCCAGTTCGGCGTACGCATCCTGGTTCTCCAGGAAGCGAAAGGGTTCGCCGCTGAGACACGTGAGGCGGCCAAGAAGAAGCTTAAAGACACCGCGGACGTCGAAATGGGTGACGCAACCGAGGAGTCGCGGATGGAGGATTTGGTGCAACGCGCGCTTGAGAAGCGCATGCTCAAATTCAAACCCTTCGTAGGTCCATCAGATCACTTCCTTCTTTCTGATCTTGACGTATCGTTGTCATTAGTCCGAAGTCCACAAATACATGGTCCGAAACGGCCTTGTGGACAAACCGGCCAAGAAGGGGAAGAAGAGCGTGGGAGGAAGCGCCGGAAGACAGGCCAAAGCCAAGGCCACCGGCAAGAAACCAGGGAAACAAGGGGGAACTTATACCAAGGACAAGAAGTCCGCGGGCCCCAAACCTGGTCCCTCCAACGCGTCCGACAGGAAAGGCAAAGGCAAGGCGAGAGAATAGTCGCCGCCGCCTGTTGGAGGTACGAAAATCCGCTCTCGTACCCGGATGAGATTCTTGACTTACCCCTGGATCTAGCACTCCGCTATCTCGTTTCTTCGGCTCCTCCTGCCATGGTGGAAGCTATGAGGTTCCGGTCGGCTGTGCACGTGGGTCCCGGGGTGGAACTACCCCGTCAAATATCATCATCGCTTTCTGTTGGCCTTCGCTACATGTATTCTAGACGTCCCTTAGGGACATTAGTAGCAAAGGCATATCATGATTTTTGTGAACGACTGAGATGGCGTATTCACTTCATGAATGAGGAAGCGCGTAGCGGCGCGCTCGAACAACAGACCGACTATGACCCTGATTATGACCTCCATCTTCCCAGGAAGAAGGAGGCCCCGATTCCGGAGCAATATATTCAGGACGGCCTTGACGCGGGAGGGACTTACGTGAATAATTATATATCCGAAGTCGTACCCACGATCGTAACCCACAGAGATTACGCTTCTAGTCTCATCGATTGGCAGGCCGTCCAGGACTCACTACGGGCAAATAAGCTCATTGTGACGATTACCGATAAGAACCTCGGTGTAGCTATAATCACGAAGCAATGGTTCATAGAGGGCGTCGAGTCTATCCTGAACGATGCATCACAGTATGAGTCCATCTCATCTGACCGATGCCATGATATTCTCATGGAAACCGTACGAGAAGTTCGTGCTATCGCCGAGGGGCTAGACTCCGAAGGCGCGAGCGAGCAACTTGTTAAATTTCTGGTAAACAAATGTCCGGCCGAAGGGTCTGAGGGTTTGCCGAGTATTCCTCGGTTCTATGTTATCCCAAAGATACATAAGAAGCCGGTTAAACACCGGCCCATAATTCCCTGTCACTCCAGCGCCCAGGCCCCTGTTGCTAAGTACGTTTCCAAAATGTTGAAGCCGCTCGTAGAGCGCTGCAAATTCGTGTTACATGGGACCAAGCACCTTGCACGAAAGTTCTCAACATTACGGCTTGACCGGTCTAAAAAGGCCTGGTTAGTGAGCGGCGATGTCGTCGCCTTCTATCCGAGTATCCCCTTGGAAGAAGCACTTGATATAGTAATGTTACTATTCAAGGCACACTATGCGAACACGCTTAATGAACGGCAAATAGAATTATTCCGCCGGTGTTTGCTCATAGCCAATTTAAATAATGTAGTCGAATTTCAAGGGCGCTACTGGCTCCAAACTCAGGGCTTAGCAATGGGCCAGGCCCCGTCGCCTGACATCGCTAATCTATGGGGTGCCTACTTTGAGGAACACCTGTTCTCCAGCGAACGATCGCTTAAGGACTTAGGGTGGGCATTCATCGGTAGATATATCGATGACGTTCTTGGAATTGTATATGCCGATAGTGCGGAAAACGCACTTAAGGTGGCATCGATCTTGCGATACGATGACCCGGGCAAAGAACGTGTTCGGCTACTGTGGGAAGTTTCGGAATATAACGTTCCATTCCTGGACATGCTGGTGTATCTCGATCCGGTTACCGGTCAGATCGGGCACCGACCCTATCAGAAGAAACTAAACCACAAAGAACGCATACCATGGGTATCTCACCACCCTAAAGATGTAAAACGGGGAACTTACATCGGTGAGATGTCACGCCTGGCCACGCTCTCGTCCTCTGTCGAAGAGTATGTCTCAGCCATTAAAGACCTTAAGGGTCTCTATATGGCGCGTGGGTATCCAGAAAAGTTGGTTTTAACTTGGACTAAGGATCACCTGGCAGAACGGTGGGAACAACGGCTCTCCGAGCCGGAACCCGCACGGCCCGTTCTGGTCCTTAAGACCGAGTTTAATCCGGCATGGTATGCGTTCAATGTCGATGAACTCGGCAAGACTATCACATCCCAATGGATGACGTATTTAAACGGCATCTATGACCACATGTGGCGTACGGAAGACGCCGCTGAAAGGTCCCGACATGAGTTCCGGCCTGGTATTCCCTTAGGAAGGTCTATCGGGTTCACTCCGGAAGCTCGGACGTTCGTTATAGACGAGTATCCTGTTTCCGTCGCTAAGCAACAGCCTCCTGCTCCCCCTCGGGGTGACTGGCAGGGAGCCGGCGGGTCCTCCGGATCCAATGGTACCGCTGATGGGCCCTCCTCTTCAGGGGAGTGTGCTAGTCTCGGCCAAGTTCAGGCTAGCGCGCGGTGGCGGAACGTGGTGCCGTCTGAGCGGCCTTGCGACTGGGTTGTTACCCATTATGGTAGGCTGACCGACGGTGAGTCCGCCGGACGCTCGGTCGAGGAAACCATCTTCGACGTCAAACGTGCTGGATTATGTGATAAACGGTGGCTCGTGAGTAGAAAGCGTACGCGCAACCTATTCGACGTGTCACAAGCTTGGAAGCGATCGCTTCTTGCTGAGCTAGACAGTACTCGGGACGAATCTCCCGATTACTGGGACCAATTGGTCGACATCGATATCGATGATATGATGGTCTAATTTGGGCAATCCGGTTATAGGCTAGAAGCATCCGTACAGGATTCTCGGCTTTTGTTCGAACCAAAAACCTAACCAAACCTTAACCGCGAACCTAACTAGTACCTAAATTGTACCCAATCGGGTTAAACACCGAACCTAACCGAACCTAACCATACCTAACCGGTGGTGTAGGCTAGGAACCGGCGGAGTTTAAAATTCCTAGAAGGGAGGCTGGGTAGCCCCGGCCGTCACGTGATCACCGGCTATCGGTTCAATGCGGACCGGTCACGTGATCAGGCACTAGCTGTCTGCGAGCCCAGGCTCGGTCCGACTCCGGTCGGACAAATCCCTCCGAAGTTTCTCCGAACTTTCCCCGTAAGGCACATGGGGCCCGGGCAGAAGTTCTTTAACGAGTTGGGAATAGTGCGGAGCAGGCCCAAGGTCCGATCCCGCCGGTAACTCCGATTCGTTACCATTCCCCCGGCTATGTGATTACTTCTCTCCGCTCCGACGGAGTAACATTGTTATCACGGATGCGGAACTCCGGTCGGACTCCGGTTCGCTTCGGTGGACGATGAGGCCTCCGGCCTCATGCCCTAGGCAATGTCCGCTCTGCAAGCGGAGCCAAGACCCCGGGATAGGGCTCAGAACGAATCGTTTTGATGCAATGGAAGCACCGCAACGAGGTAACGCCTCTAGCGTTGACGTACCCCCAAGGGGTTACGATGTCACACGGTGATTAAAATCCCGATGTTTTGGGATCCAATCAAATTGGACCGGGTAAGTAGTTTACCTATCCCTGACCCGTGACGGCTGTGTGTAGTGCCGCTCTGCCTCCTCCGACGGAGTTCTTGGCATCGGAGACGCTTGCCAGCTTGGTAGCGATTGGGCGATTAGGGTGGGCTATGCGAAACGTGTTCGTTTCAACCCCGTCGTTTGAGTACACCTTGAAGGTCATGATATCTTGAAGGGGGAGAAGGCGTTTAATGGTTCACTGCAGCGGTAGAATGACGTTGTAGGTGCGACTAAGAGTCGAAGTGTCAAGTTGTCTGTGACAGCGTACATGAATTGAGGCCAGTGACTAATGTTTTTTTTGACGTCCGAGACGGTGATAATATTGTGTAGCGACCAACTAGTCTAGTTATACACAATACACAAGTCGGAACGCCCTGTAGGACGGCTGGTAGGAGGGAAAATTCTCTTGCCCACTATTCGGCGTCTTACAATGGGGTGGACACCAGCCTACGTTGTGACACCAATATTCACATGCTCACTAGCTATTAGATCAGTGTCGCTCCTATCATAGGTGATCAATCTCGTAGTAGGTATATAATATGATACAGTCTGTCTCTTGACTCAGATAGAGTCTTCACTGACTGCCCAAGACATATATACGAACCAAAGTATCCACATACGTCTTTACTTCCATGTACTAGTTACTACCGATATTCATCTCCCATGGCACGGTTGAAGAACCAGAGCGTGATGTGTGTATTGCTGATACTCGCCCCAGGTATCTTTCCGACCGTTGATTCTTGTCTTTCAGTATCTACCAGCCCTGTACACTAGGCCAGCAATATATTTTTTTGCAACGGACATATCGTGCGTCTGCTCCAAGGATTCAATGGTAAATGGAACAAACGCAGGTGCCACAGTTGTATCTACCAGTACTACGTAGCTAGGACTGTTCGAAAAGATTGTGATCTCATATATCACGTCTGGATTGGAGTGAGACTATGGATTACAACCAACTGATTAGCGCGACATTACATTCATGCAGGCATCTAATCTAAGTGCTTCGTCGCCCTCAGGCTCCTCGTCCTCGTCCTCCCCTCCCCTGTCATGTTCTACAATTGGCCGCACTCCTGAATATCCTCCGAGGTCGTATATACGTTGTAGCCGCAGTTGATGTTGAATATTGACGCGTTGTTGATGATGGAATAAGACCCGAAGTTCTGCACTAAGCAGGGGGTTCTGTGCAGAAAGTTCTGCCGCGATCTGCTTGATTTCCGTGGTCTCGTTGTCTACCCAAGCCTGTAGCCGCCTAACCTCAACATTAAGCCGGTTTATTTCTTCATGTGCTCTGAGTAACTTGAAGTATTTGACCGCCATCTGGCGGTGCATGGTATTTGACCATGGCCTAGCTAGAACATCGTGCCGAGAGTGTTTAAGTAGATCAAAATCACCCAATGTTGCATAGGATAACACTTCACTGTACTGCAACACGGGTCGTGGAGGGCTTTGTTTGACGGCAAGTTTGTTGTACCTTTCAAGGGCATTTCGCACAGCCGCAGACCGTCGAACAATAGCTTTAGAAATTTGCTTACGGAGCTTGTAACCTACCGAGTATTAGCACCTTATTGCACAATATGAGTCAACCTCACCTGTAGATGCTAGATTTGCCTTGGAAAGTTCAAAGAGACGCTGGACAACCAAGTTTTCGAGTTCTTCTACTGCACGAATAAATTGACGGTGTCGACTGTATTCAAGCATTTCCGCATATTCATGCCGATCCACGGTCCAACGATCTGTTGGCTCAATGCCAAGCTGTTCCTCTAGGTCTTCGACTCTGTCCTGTTGGCTTCTAACCCGGCGCTCAGCTGCACGTCGCGCTGCATGACTTCGTTTCGTAGCTGTAGAGGCCATGTGACTGAGACCTGAGCCTGGTGTAAATGACAATTGATTGTAGGAGAGGAAATTATCGTCTCGAGACGATTGGAGAGCATTTCTGTGAAATGTATCAGTGGTATCACCACAGCAGATTTCACAATATCATACTCAAGTTTAGCAAGCTTCTCTAATTCCTCCACGTACGCCACTCTTAGCACATCTTGCTTTGGTTCAAATTCGACCGCCTTCAGATAAGCGAGTTCTTCTGCTGCCCATGACCCGAAGTCTAGGGTTTCATTTGGATGCAGCGCACAATATGCATCAAGTTCTGCCGTGTTTGTGGAGATGATCCTGAGAGCCTGCTTGTAGTTGTTAAGGAGGAAGCGACCTGGAACCAAATTAACTGTCGGACCAAGCGAAATAGAAGCAACGTACTAAGCTCTGCATACTTGTCAGCATCCCATTGACTGAAATGAAGGTCAAGGTACTGGATATAATGAAAATAAGAAGCATGACGGATGAGAGCAGCAGTGGCGTTTGAGCTGGAGAAAACACGTTCACAGGTCTCAAAGTCTTCGAGACCTGTCCCAGGAAGATAAAGAGGATGGTATTGGAGCTGGCACATACGGTTGTGCGCATGCCCATGGAATGCGTTCACGACGAGTTGCACGTTCGCAACCCTCGCCGCCTGTGCAATTGAGCTCGCAGCTAAGGTGGCAGAGAGACTGCACCCGATGTCACTTCCAATCGCCTGATCGTTACCGTGCACGCTAATAAGTTTGTTGACTGTTGCTAAGGGATACTTGGCGCTATGAAAACACAGTCAGTAACAATGAATTTGGTGTTACGTTCGGACACGCACAGCTCCCCACTGCGCAGCATTTCTGCACACGTCAATATGATGCCATGTCTACAGGCAGAGAGGAAGATGCCAGTTTGTTCGAACACCTTGACAGTATCTTCATCCACTGCACTGGCCGCCTGCCATGTGTCAGCACAACCACCACCGTCATGGTGCTCAGCGCTGCCACGCTGACCCGGTCGCGTGCGCACATCGTCTTTGAACGTGTCTACATCAGCTCTTGAAATCATGTACGTACTGGGGAATATGCGGCGGTCTGCATGGCCTGCATGATTCATCCGCTTGGCAGAGTTGTTGCCATCCATAGCCTTGAGACTTGAAGGAATGAGGACGGGTTCACCAGGTTGCTAATACAATTGTTAGATAGAATGGTAGGAATGTTGAAAACATACCTTGAATGTGCACGCAGGACAATAATGTTGTAGGCGCCAGTTGGGATTGTCACGGCCAAGTGCTTGGTTGATGCGGCATTGGATGGCGCGTAGGATTGCGAGATACACATCAAACGTCATTGAAAATTGATCGCGAAAGTGAGGCCGATATGTAACCTCAATACAAATCAGCAGCGACCACATATGATTTGAGTCAACTTACCCCATGCAATACGCAGAGGACTTTTGTGTAAGCCTGGATGCTGAATGAAGATTGGCGCCGTCGCAACTGATGGTACAGTTCTAAGCACTGGAATGTGATTGCGAGCTCGGGCGACATTGGAGTGCATCCGAGTAAGCCGTTCCGAATGAGAGATATATTTGCAAGTTCATTATCCCGCTGGAGAACCGCAAACCTTGGATCCGAGTCTACCATGGGTTAGTTTAGCTTGTAGTATGCGACGGGGAAACAAAACGCACCGAACACACCTACATGGGTGACATGGAAAACATGCTCCACCCGTTCCTGTGATTCCTCAGGTGCAGTGGCAGGGCGATGTTTCCAAAGCAGATAAGCATCAACAAGGGAAGGAAGTTGTGCATCCCACGCAGAATGCATACTTGCATATCGTATGTCACGTCTACGGCGATCTCCACGTGCTCTGCGAGTGCTAAAGTGAACCATGTAACGTGTACATTACAGTTAGAGGATAGTACAACGTACTGCGTCTTTTGTTGAAGCCGCGAGTACGCTGAATATACGTTTATCGATGCTCTTGATGATGCAGAAGTAGCTTGAACTTCGTCATCTTCATGGCTTGAGCTACTATCCTCACTACTCCACTCGCTATCATTGTGGGCCGGTTCCGAGTGGTCGAGGTAAGGGTGCTCAGCGTCATGATGGAAGGTGGGCTCGATGCCCACCTCCAACGCCGCTTCTACAGGTACAATTGCAGCATGTTGCTCTATTGGCGTGAAAATGAGAAGAGCAATCAGAGAACATAACAAAAGAACATACCTTGTGCCTGCAGGTCGAGCTCCCGCTCAGTGGCCAACCGGTCTTGTCGGATGCGCAGAAGACCCGCCATGGTTGTCCTTGGGCCGTTCGGCCCCATTACAGTCATTTTGACCTGGCGAGAAGTAGAACGGAGGGATGTTTGTCGGGGCATTGGGAGACAGAGTAGCAACAAGGAAGGAGAGCAACGGGGGAGCTATAGAGAGCCTTAATAAGCTTATAGCCCACTCAATAAAATATTTAATATTACGTACCGTCACCGATAACATCGTTGATAAACCAGATGTCCGACAGTCCTGCGAGCAAATGTAATTATGGGTGAAATGTTGCAGAGTTCTGTAGGTCTTACAGCTAGGTCTTACTTTGCTGCCTTTCAACATGATACCCTTTTTTTCTAAGACACTGAGCGCTACATCGATGAAGCGACCTTCCTGGTACCTAGTAAGAGCACGATCAGTCATGTCCTCCGTGCTGAAGTTGCAATACGAGATGCTTACAGGTTTGGAGTCATAGTAAGGCGATAGCCTGGATCACCTTGGACGTCCGCTGTGTAATATGGCGAGCGATGAGCTGCAGTAAGGTGATAGCCTAGGTCACCTTGGAGCGCCTGCTGTGTAATGTGGCGAGCGATGAATTGACGAAGATTGTGATACGAGACGCTTACAGATTTGGAGCCTACCGAACGATAAGCTGGTAGTCTAGATCACCTTGGGCGTCCGCTGTGTAATAGGGCCGCTGGCAGCCGCATCGACGGGCCTCAAAGTGATGGTGCAACTACACTTGCTAGGACCGCAATCAGACACGTTAATCTAAAACTGCAATGCTGAGTGCCGTCCATCGCAGTTGAATGAGGTTAACTCACCAACTGAGACCCTCCGAAGGGTAAGACGTGCGGCAATCTTGTCTCCATCATAAATGACCTTGGGGACAAAGGTTTCTGTTTCTGGAGCAGCTGATAGTCCTAGCAAACGGTCAGTGTAAATGCCGCTACTAACGACTTCACCTGGGTATGCATCTCATACGGTTCCATATCGCCCTTAGATTTGTTTTGGTCGATTCATGGATTGAAAAGCGGTCTGTCGAGGCAGTGAGAAATAGAGAGAAGGAACGAGGACAGCGGGGAGGACAGCTGGAGGACAGCGTGGAGGGGAACGGAGGCAGCGTGCAACGAGGAGGCGATAAGGAGCTTAGTAAGTTGACACGTGCTGATTTGCACAGCCCGGTCAACAAATTAATATTACTGAAATGAAATGGCAGTACGCGTTCACGCGTCGAAAAACATCACGTGCTGATCAACAACGCGCGTCACGCGCCTGTTGATCAACCGGGAGTAGTGTGCACTAATTATTACGCTGTTTGTCACTAATTGCTGCAGGAAAACTACATAGATAGCATGGTAATTCAATATAGTGAAAGAACAAAAAAAAGCGCGTGAGAAATGAGCGAGAAATGACGAAGTTGCGTGCTCACTGTGCGGGACGATGAGCAAAGGGGGTTCGACGTCGTGGGAAACGATGACGGCGCGACCGGAATAGCGGCCTGCCTGGTCTGGGTTGATGCTGACATAACCTTATCTACACTTATCTACGTTATCTGGTTATCTAATTGGGTCTTGTTTTCCGCCCTGTTGAAGTCACTCCTGAGTGCTGCAGTAATCGCTGAAGTAGGCTGTAGTAGGTCTTTCTCTCTAATTAGTGAGGGGACAGTGGTACAGTACCGTTACTAACAGCTGACATAAGTGGTGCCATACAGGTGCCGAAGATTAATGAACGTGTCGGCCGTTATCTATTCTTCATGCTTCTATTCAGCACAGGCATGTGGATCGCTACTGCAGGTTGGCTTGAGAACAACTATCGTTCCATACCTCTTCTTACGTGTCCCAGCATTTCTACCGTCCTCGTTTGTTATGTATGCCACCACCCTCGCATTTACGTATGCCCTTGAACCAGCAAGCATAAGGAACAACAGGCGGACTTTCCAAGTTACTTTATTGTTTGCAGCAGGTGCCATCGTTGGGTGGCCGTTTGGTCTCGCCCTCTCCTTGCCATTCGTCTTCGAGGAGCTTTTCCTGTCTGGAGCAGACACCGTGACATCTGCTAACCGTTTTCAGTGGATTTTGGCCCGTTGGAAGCATCTTTTCTCCGCCGGCGTTATTTCTCTTTTGATATTTGTAAGGCAGGTATAATTCTACCTCCCTGCAAACCTGACACTGCATAGGTACCTGTATTTGCAATCGACAGCGTTGCATATGGTCGGTGGTCACTGGTCACCTGGAACATCGTCCGCTATAATATTTTTGGTGATTCCGAGCGTGGGCCTGACCTGTATGGCTCATCCCCATGGCATTTTTACATCATGAATCTCCTTTTGAACTTCAACATCCTCGTTCCGCTTGCACTTGCGTCCTTACCTTCCCTACTCGTTACCTACTTCGTCGACAACAAGCGCCTCGACGCGCCCAAGCAAAGCCGAGATGGTAGCTCCCCATTTGTGCTCCTGGCGCTGCGACTTCTCCCGATTCATCTCTGGGTTGCCGTCCTAACTTTGCAGTCACATAAGGAGGAACGCTTCATGTTTCCAATATACCCGCTATTATGCTTCAATGCAGCTGTAACACTTTACTTGGTTCGTGGATGGATGGAAAAAGCATATATCACTATCACGAAATCCCCATACAAGGTGCGTCTTCACTGACAGATGTCTTTACGAAGTTTATCTGTTATTCTTTTAGGCATCTCGGTCAATCATGTTTGGTACCACCACGCTGGTAATCGTGGTCATCTCAGGACTCATATCACTCTCTCGAGTGCTTGCTCTATACCACTACTATCATGCACCTCTTGCCATCTATAGTCACTTTGAAGAGTTTGAACTCCCTCGCTTGCTGAACGACACTGGCCTGCTACCACCTTTACCAGCTGACATCAGCGAACGGCCGAGCATTGACCTGGCGCCAATCAAGGAATTCGAACTGCAGCTTTGCTTGGGAAAGGAATGGCACCGTTTCCCCAGCCATTACCTCGTTCCCAGCGGTGTCAGCGTCGACTTTGTGAAGAGCGATTTCGCAGGTCTACTCCCCGCCCACTTTGAGCGTTCCTCTTCCGGTCCATGGTGGGATAGGCAAGGACCCAAACACACCCCAGTTGGTCTGAACGACCTAAATCAGGCAGTTGATGAGTTCTATGTACGTTCTCCCACACTACCTATGATTCGTTTTAATTCCGTCCAGGTCCCAGTGGAAACGTGTGACTACTTTGTGGATCTGGATTTTCCTCTTCACCCAAGGTCGTCTCTCCACGAACCAAGGTACGCAACAAACGAAGACGTCTGGGAACGTGTTGTTTGCATGCCCTTCCTCGACGCGGCTCATTCGTCCTTATTGACGAGGACTCTTTGGGCGCCTGGGTCGTGGTGGCAATCAGCAAATGAGTTCGGTGATTATTGCTTGCTTCGAAACAAGGGAAATGTAAAGGAAAAGGAACGTGGCGCTGTCGCACGTCTGCGCGGTAATTAATGTGTTCAACGTCAATGGTGTATGCGATGATGTACTTCAACTCTGGCGAGGTGTTATGACCTAAGATAGTAAATTAGCTAGTGGCTACCAGGTGTGGATGGGAGTTTTTTTAACGCTCGCTGCACTATTGCAGTAGTGCCATTCCCCGAGTCGTGTGGACGCCAGTCTCAACAAACCCTTTCTGGGATGTTGGTACAGAGTCGGGACTACATAGTAGTGGCTCATGGTAGAGAAGAAATTACGCTGACATAATATGCCTGCCACGTGACACTCAAAACAGCATATGCGTGTCAACACCTGTCTCGAAGGTTGAAGACAGGTCCTCCCTGCCAAATGGCAATCACTCACATAACGTCCATTTCTCATTTGAACGGTATACTCTCCAAACATGGTGATAAATTAACCGTGAGTTGACGTGAGTGTCGTTTGCAGCAACTCAGTACTCAACCCTTGCACAGGTCATTGACTTTCATGCAAAATGGTAAGCCTTGTGCGAATTATTTCTTGCTTGCTAAGGTGCGTGGTCAAGGTGTGGACCTTGCCATATGATAGCCCCGACATTTGAAGCTCTTGCAAAGCAATTTCTGGAAGTTAATTTCCTGAAATGTGACGTGGATGCAGCAAAGGACGTTGCAGCCGCATATAGGGTTGCCGCCATGTAAGTGAACTCCATTTCAAAATGCATTGATTGAAACATATTAGGCCCACATTCATATTCCTCAAGGGGAATAAGCAAGTTCGTACGATTAAAGGTGCTGACAAGCTGTGAGACTGTAGGGAATACTGGGTGATCGGTCCACTGACACATTTTACAGTGGGCTGCAAAATGCAGTGAAGCAATTCGCAACTTCCTCTGGTACATTTCCAGGTCAAGGACAACCTCTTGGAGGCTCGACCTCACCCACGCCAGGCGCTAGTGACGGAGCGAATGACGCAAGGGCAACGTGGACAAACCTAGACCCCCAGCTCAAGATATTACTGGCTTTGGGGGCTGCATATCTCTTTTTCTGGTTGATGTAAGGTACAGAAGTGGCAATGATACAGGCCATATGTCGAAATACAAGATGAATTGACATAGTACAGAACGGTACACCTACTCAAAACCTGCAAACCTACTTTCAGACTGTCTCTATGATACAAAGGCCAGAATTACTCACTGCCCCAACCAAGCGACCGAAGGGCTTGTTTTGCTGCCTCCTCTTTGGCTAGCTTCTGATTTCTTCCAGTTCCCGTGCCATGGTGCACGTTATTAACTGGTTTCACACGTGACGATTGATTATATCGCGAGTCTGCGTTACTCACCAAGGCATCGGACAACCCAGCGAGGTTGATGGGGAGGGCCATCTGAAACTGCATCCCAGTTGACTGTAAGGCCTTGTTGAGAGCATGTCTGGTTGAATGTCGCTAAAATACCCAATCCCGATTGAATACGTGGGGGAGGGGTACCCGGGGTAGGGGGAGATGCAGTGGCTGGTGGCATAGGAGGAACGGAAGACATGGAGTTGTATGGTGGGGGTGAGGCAGCATCACCCGGGACCGATATTCCTTCGGAATCTGGATCAATAAGTCTGCTTATCCATTGCACGACCGTCGGAAAACCCTTTTGAACGTACACGCCCCCGACATACGAGCTGAAAAGAAAACGAGATTCCTTGCTTTTCTTGAGTGATTGGCGAGGTTATATGCGCCACTCACTCACCTCGAGACGATCAAGGATCGACCGGTCACTAAGGCCCCTCACTTTGCTTTTTAACCCATACAAGGACAGCCATTCGGGTATCTTAGTATCTAAAAGCTCTTTATGTTTTTCCTGAGGTTTGGGATGAGCCCACCAGGTTAACTTGGGACGAACATCATTACGTACCTTGAGCTCGTGGCCAGCAATGAGGGGGCGTTTTGAAAACAGGGTGTAAACGATAACCATATTCAGCACAGAAGACCCGAGCTCAGCAAGGCGCTCGGCGCTCTCATGGCCATCGGGTGTATACTTGGATGATCGGTAGGAGAATACTTCGAGTAGAAGCTCCCCTTCGAGAGCGGGAAGAGGGGGGAAGTTGCTCATGTGTCCAATGATAAATCGGTGCTGGTTGTATACACGGCTACGCTCACCAGCGCTTGTCCGTGAAATGGACCACTAACGATCGATGGTGACCGTTGGGACACAAGTCTCTGCACAAGAAATCAGTCTTTCACTGATAGTACAAGAAGCTGGATTCTACTAAATATGGACAATTATCAATCGATAACTATCTACTAAACACATACACAACTCCTTTCCTTCGTGCATCTCTGATCAAGGCCTGTACACTACGCAGGGGTGGGTTGTGGATCGTGACCAAGTGAGTGCGTTAGCACAGGGGCCTCGTGTACGTCATACACAACATCAATTCACTCAGAAAGGCTCGCGATGCCAGTAGTATGTAAGCACCAATATGAAGCACGGACTCGAGCGAAGTAAAATGACTAGCAGTTGTCATCTCTGAGCCCATGTCTTCCAGATCATGGAACGGCTTGCTCAGCAATGACACGCCCATAAAATTGATTGGCCTGCTCGGGCACTATGATACCTTCAACTTTACAGGCAGCCACTATGACTGGATCGGCCTGAAAAATGACATGGACAATTGCACAGAAAAGATGACATCATGGCTGCTGCACGGACTACAAGTGGAGGACACAACCACAGGAACTGTCCCAGTCTACAAGCATGATCAGCCGAATGCAAGGACCGATGTTGTTATAGTCAATCGGAGGCCCGCCAGTCAGTGGTATTGTCCTCAAGGAAATGAACTAAGATTACGGTGGAGGCTACTTCCGTCACGTGACCGACCGCCTTTTGACTTCTTATTGCACGCTCGTTCTACCTTTCCTAACTCAAGCGTGCATGACGAAGGACGAGCCGCCACCGTCGGCATCACGTCCTCTTATACCCGAACGTTTCATAGACATCCCGTCTCAACGCCTCTATTATCTTAGCCTTGGTCTCCTCTTGCAGGTCTGTTCATGTGTTATTGCCTCGTGGCTAGTGCTGATACCCATTTGACCAGGCCGTCAAGGCATTCGACATTCTCCAGAATTTATTCTCAACAGACGCTTCAACTCACTATTGCAGAAAGTGGCTTTGCGTCGACTTTGCCTATGTTGCAATTCTTAGGCAACTACGAATACCGCGTTTAACATACAGCAAGGCCGCAATTCTCGTGCAAATTTTGCTATTTTGGTTCGCTGACGGTTTGCTATTTGGTGGCATAAGCCTGAATCTGGGTGGAAATACTCATGGTGTCCACGGACCTTCGAACCTTCATCGTACGTCAAGTCAGCATCTCGCAATGCTGGGCTTACAGTGTGTATCCTAGAACGAATTGATGTCTCCTCGGTTCCTGAACCCTTCCATTGGACTGACGCGTTCTCACTGTCGAGACTTACATCGTTGCTCTATGATGGCGGTAACAAGGATCAGCACCTCCTGGGACAGCATACAGTCCACATGTCTCCAATAAGCACAGCACAACTCAATCCTGAAAGTCATCCTTTTTGCCTTTCCCCACCTGGATACGCCGTATTCATTCCTGTACTGGTAAACGGTACAGCGCCTTCTAGCATCAGATATTCCTTCGCCCCCTTGACCTACATCGAGGGACAATCTGGCACCGGTCGTGTGGAGCACATCGAAATTAACTCCAAGGAACTGAAAGCGATGGCGCAGGCAAGACTGGATGGCCTCCAAGTTACCCGTACCACGAATACTGCGCAAGGCGAATTTGATGAGTATGACGATGAGGATGATGAGGCTATACCAGTTAGATCTCGCCTGCCGACCACTGAGTCCCTTTCGCATCTCCGCATCGCTAAACCAGGGTATATTCGACTGGAAAGGGTCCTGGATAACTCTGGAGTGGCCGTAAAGCTAGTGCATCCTTCCGAAGTGACAATTGTTCCCTGTCCCACAGCACAGTACACTGATGCTTCCCTGCCTGGACCAGAAGGTGCAATCCGTTGTGCAGGTGACAATTATTTGGACCTCGATATTGACATTCGTGGCGTTCCCCCACTCAGCCTGAGGTGGTCCAAGGATGTCAATGGGCGGAGAGAGACTTTCTTTGTCGACAGTATCGAAGACAGTAATACTGCGCGACCTACCGGGGATTCGCATGATATTATACGATCACAACCACGTATTCCTCAAAGATTCAAAGTTCCTTTGTCCCTCGCCATTGATACGCTGGGCCAAGCCACGTTCATTCTGGAGAGCATCATCGACGGGCTAGGGAACGTTGTCCCACTCGATCAGGGCAAGACTAGCGAAGCACTTCGTAACCATGGTGTAGTTCCAGATTCCAAAACCGCACGATCCCTCAGTATTCTTGCGCGTCCCAGTATTTCCTTCCGCAATTGCGGCGCTGGGAACCCTGCAGCACTTTTGATCGATTCCGAGACTCTTTTGACACTCGCCATCAACGATGGTGATGCCCTAGATGCTCCATGGGATGTTCAAGTCGCATACGATCCATCTGGAAATTCGCATACATTGGCAAATCTTCAGAATCGCACACTACAAAGCAAATCTGACACGAAAGAGTTAAAGTTTGGGGTTGGTGCGCCTGGCGATTATATCATCACTAGCATCAAGGGCAAGGTTAGTAATATCCAAATGCCGACTGTGATATGGTCACTGAACGTTTACGCAGTACTGCGATGGAGATGTGCTTTCTCCTGAAACGTGCAAGGTTGTTCAGAAACCTTATCCCACAGCTGAGATCGAATGGAAACGCATCCACGAATGGTAGAGTATATTCATTTGCGTCAACATGCCGGTATTTGATGCGGCGTATAGCTCTGGTGATACTGGTGTCTCTGCGTCTCTGATTCTACATGGTACTCCTCCATTCCAAGTTTACTATCGCACACAAAGGGACAAAGAGAACCCCCGTGATCTGGTGAAGACATTCGCCACCTCCAGAGGGATCATCACCCTCCAGCCGGAGCACAGTGGTCATTACTTTTACACGTTCCTACAGCTGAGCGACACCAACTACAAGAAGGTCCCGCTTGATGGACCTAGTATCGATCAGATTGTTCACCCTCTGGCAGGTGCTGATTTTACTTCGGAAATACCAGGACGAAACAAAAAGATCGTGAGCAGTTGTTCTGGTAATGTGATTGATGTCGATGTGGATCTCAGGGTGAGTAAGTGTTCTGCAGCGGAATGGTTCTCTATGATGTTATTTCTTTTAGGGAATGCCTCCGTGGAACCTCGAGCTGCAAATAGTTGGTCCACGGAGTACTGACCCCCTTATCATCCGCGACATACATTCGTCTCCAGCGCGTATTCAGGTCCCTATACCCACTATCGTCGATAAGGATGGGGGAACATTTGAGGTTGACCTAGGTAAATAGCTGATTCCACCATGACGTTCGGGAGGTAACAGTTGGTACAGTGAACGTCGAGGACATGTATGGATGCAAACGACCGGTTTCTGTCCCTGGCATATCGGTTAATGTTCGGCGAGTTCAGGTCAGTTGGCCAGGTTAGAGATAGGAACCCTCTTCATTCCCCCCCGCAGCCCACTGTAAAATTCTACAGCAAGGATGCTCGCAGGCGAGTTACTGTCTTGGAAGACGAAGAGGCTGAGCTGCCTCTCCGCCTTACCGGTGATGGGGTGAGTTCTTTAACCGAAGGTATTGATAGATTTCTCATTCCTCTTAGCCGTGGCGAGTCAAGTATCGCCGCGCTGAGAGCCCGGATGTAGTTCAGACGGCTGTCCTGACTTCTTTGAACGATTACCTTCGCGTCAGTGGCAAGGGAACGTATGAACTGCTCGAAGTGAGCATTATCATGCATGTTTCGTCGCGTCGCGTTCATCGATCTTCTCTCAGGTTAATGATTCGCAATGTCCTGGCATAGTTATTACAGGGGAAAGCACCTATGAAGTCAGTTGGGTGCCACGACCATCCGCCAAGTTAGATCCACGGACATCGACAACATTTGAAGCTTACAATCGCTCTCATATTCTTCCCCCAACTTGTCAAGGGAATGACTACTATGTTGATCTCGAACTAACTGGTTTGTGCATCTGAATAGCCGTCGACTTTCTGACTCTCACTGGGCCCTTAGGTCGCCCGCCTTTCCAGATCATGTACAATGTTGCTGCGAATGACGAGTCTGGAGGAGGGACAGTTGTATTGGATCAGCCGACGATAAGCAGCATCCAATCGCATACTCGCTTCCAGTTGCACACCACTACACCTGGCCACAAATACTACGAAGTCAAGCAAATCGGTGATGCAGCTTATCCACTTCACAAGCACAAGCACACATTGATTCCCCGTTCGGATCGCCTTCTGTTTGAGCAAGAAGTTTTTCCGAAACCCTCCGCGAAATTCAAAACCGACGCCAGGCTATCCTACTGTCTCAATGACGTTCTTAACCCACGAGAGTCTACTTCCCCCGACGGCACTATCTTATTCGAAGGTACACCTCCGTTCCAGTTGAAGTTGTCAATCAGGAATCTGGCCACCAGCAAAGTTCGAGTAGAAACCGTGTCAGTCAATGAAAGGATTTGGAAGTTAAACCTACCATCGTATCACTTCACTTCCGTTGGGCCATACCAAGTTACGATTGACTCGGTCTATGATTCTTCGCCCTGCGAGCAAGCAGAACTGGACCCCTTACGTCGTTCTATTTGGATAGATGTCGCTGAGACGGCTGCCGTCATCCCTCTGGAAAAGAAGAAAGACTTCTGTGTTGGTGATGTTGTCCAGTTTGAGCTGGAAGGCACTCCTCCATGGACGATTGGGTAAGTCAAGGGTGATCCATTTATCCATTCTTAATTCACATCCTTCGCAGATACCGAATCAATGGCAAATCGTACACCCAGGATGCCAAAGTTTCCCCGTTCCCCATCGTTCAGCACCAGAGTGGCGAATTCACAATCACCTCGATTGCTCATCAGCAAAAGATGTGCAAAGCTGCCATTACCAACCTGCAGATGACTATTCACCCCATTCCGTCGGCTCTAGTGGGACATGGCAAGCGTATCTACCAAGACATCCACGAAGGTGTGTCTGCCCTTAATGTGGATTTTTCAAAAGCTCATTGCTGTGTATAGGTGATCAAGCAGAAATAGTCTTTACTTTGATCGGCGAACCCCCCTTCACGTTCACATACCAACGTTCTGAACCTAGTCTCAGGAAAGGAGGCAGGCCTGGCAAGATCCTTGAAACTCATACTGTATCCGGGGTTACCACACACGAGTATTCCGTGTTTTCAGCCCTCGAAGGTTCGTCGCAAGGCACAAAGTCTGAATTTGAAAACTGAAGTTTTGATCTGTAGGCACTTGGACGGTTACTTCCATTGCTGACCGCTATTGCCGATATCCCGCCTTGCAAGACGGTTTGGGTGAAAAATCTTGACCTTCAGATAGAAATGTAATGAGCCCCGTAATGTCCATTTATTTATAGCTTTAGAACGTGATGATACATATGCCCCCGCCAGGAGGTTAACTTCGATCTATATTCGATCGACAAAAGACCACCCTACCCCCATCAACTCTAAACTTGCACGGATGAGATGTAGAACCACTTGTTGACTAATTACAAGATTAGAAGTGGTGATGTGACTGTACCAATTGAATACTCACTGGAAGGGTCGATCGGAGCAGGTGGTAGCTTCGAGTCAGGAGGAATGCTGGTGTATGTGGGGTCATTGGGCTTAACCAGGCCAGGTCCTGGGATGGTAAGGTTCCGACTGGTGACGTCAGAAGAAAAGAAATAGTGTAGTCGTCGTCGACTTACATAGATAAATCGTACGTAGGGGTCTTAGCAGGCGTCTCCCCTGTAACAACCAAACGGCGCCAAGCTTCGTGGCACTCGTGAATG
Organism: Scleroderma bovista; assembly: GCA_037178675.1. Lineage (NCBI taxonomy): Eukaryota > Fungi > Basidiomycota > Agaricomycetes > Boletales > Sclerodermataceae > Scleroderma > Scleroderma bovista. Next base: position 30,819 of record JAYMGJ010000247.1, read on the forward strand.
ATTTCAGTGGCATACTTCTTGTTCTTGGCTTCTCCGGAGAAGGCGAAGGTGTTCTCGCCTTTGCCATCTGGGATCTTGTAAATTCTGTTTCGTCCATGCATCAAATAGGATAGACGCCCGAATAGAATATGAGATGAACCTGAACCATTCGTTGGTGGACCTGATGAGACCAGGAAGGTGACGCTCGACGTCTTCGATGTCATTCAGCTTGGGAGCTAGAGGATCGTGGATATCGACCACAATAACCTTCCAGTCGGTCTCTCCCTCGTCAAGTAAAGCCATGATACCCAATACCTTGACTTGTTTGACCTGGCCGGTGTAACCCACCTGCTCGCCGATCTCACAGACGTCGAGCGGGTCATTGTCACCCTTGGCCTTTGTCTCGGCGTGTGTTGTATTGGGATCCTCCCAGGTCTAACGGAGCCGAAGAGACGTTGAAGAGAAGTAAAGACCACAGCAAGGATATTACAGACCTGGGGGAATGCACCATAGTTCCAGATGTAACCGTGGTGAGGGAAACAGTTGCGGACGAAACGCAAGCGACCCTTCTTAATGTCCTGTTTGATGGGATTAAATGGCTCTTCTTTGCAGATCTCCATCTTCGCGTTCGTCCAGCGAGGGACCTCAACTATCATGTTGAGAATTCCATTGCTCTTGTCGGCAAAAAGTGGAACGTCGTGGAAGGATGAAACTACAGAGCCGTTCTGTTCTATGTACACTCTGTAATCTGTTATCCGGGATGATCAGCACCAGGTAGTTCCCTTTCACGAGTCGCCGCACCGAGCGTGTTGGGGGCACCGACGTTGCAGGGTGTAAAATCTATGGACTAATCAGACGAAAATTTTGGTTCAAAAGCGAAGAAACCAACGGGAGGGCATCGTTGCTTTGGTTGCAAGGAGGCGAAGATGATGGGAGAGCCGAAAAGCTGCTGAGGCCCCGGCCATACCCGCCTTTTCAGACCTTTATAGCTTGCAAATCCACACCTGACAGCAAGTAAGGCTACTTAACAGCTGAGAGAAATAGCTGATTATCGCCTATTCGGATAGATAATCACGACTATCAGGGCCGGGGAAAAACGCTATGTACAAGTACAAGCACGAGAAATCACACCAATCCCCCGTCATCTGGCACACCTCCCAGCACTCTTGGCTTTGAGAACCAGCCACCAAAGTCGAGTCTGAGCAACAGTTGCTCGACGTGTCGACGTACCTCTCCCTCCCCTTCAAAACCTTTCCCTCGGACAAACGTCCGCTGGAAAGTGGACGTATTAGCGATACTAGCATTCATTAGCACCGACCTGGAAGCGTCTGCTGTCGCCGTGAACGGCTGGGATGAAATCATCACTGACAACTGTTGGTAGAATGACTCAAAGAGGGCGTGTAGGTTCTTGAAAGAGTGTGAACCGTAATCGAGTGACGAATGTAAAGCCAAATTACCTGGTTGATGACCGCAACTATTTGGAACCGTTCCTGAACCATCGCTCCAACCTTGTCCTCTCCCCCTGCAAGGCTACCTTCGAACAAGAGAGCTGGCAGTACGTCACCACCCCATCGTTCGACTTGCGCAGTAAAATGTTCACAAATCTCGAGTATGGGGCGCATGATGGCAGTGAGGGGAGGATGAGACAGCAAACAGCCTGTAGCAAGACGTTCTAAATACGTCGTGTGGATGTTTCTTAGCGTCGTGAAGTCGATATGGGCATCGCTCGAAGGTGCCGTGCCACTGTCATGAATAAGGGTCGTTCCCTCTCGACCCGTACTTTCGGATCGACCAGGCGAGGGTTTACTGATTAAATCCTTAAGTCGCCTGAATTCGCGATCAACGACATCAACCATGATGTACTCCAGCAAGACATCGAGGAACCATCCCATATCCCTGACGAGGCCCCACCCGCAGCGTAATAGGTGTTTCCGTGCTTCGAGGTCCTCTCTTGTTCCTCCCTCGCCAAGACCAGTCCACCGACGTCTCGCACGCTGAGCATTGGACAATGATGTCCAGCATCCGTGGATACGAGTCTGAGTTTTCCGTATGGATGACAGGTAACCGAATAGAGTTGAATATATTTGAAGATCGGAAGGATGCAGAAATAGGTCAAGCGGCCAGGTCATGTCATATGTGAGCAACAGAGATGTCCCGAGAAGAAGGTCATCGAAAAAAGTGGGTTCAGTATAGTTACCATTTAGAGACAAAAGGGATTTGGAATTGACGGCGGAGAAAGTCGGGAGGAGAGGTCTAATGGGACCAGATGGCAACTGGAATTTGAGGTGTAGCAAAGATGGGTCGTGTTGAGCAGCAGTTCCCAAAGATGCTCTCAGCAGTGCTAAATTGAGGTCCTGCTCCTTGATCATAGAGGGGACTCCAGTGCGTGTAGTGAGTCTGGATATCTTCAACTTTTCAATATCGCGTATAAGAGCCAAGCTGAATTCCCCGTTGCGCAAAAGAAAGTAGTTCGCTCTGATCATACGTTGAGAATTGAAAAAGAGGAAGAGTAAAGAGGATACTTGCAAAGAAATTACAGCTTCTTCCACGTCCTTCCGTGTCAATACATGCATCCAAAGCCATTCACTGACATTAACCCTGATCTGAGAAATGACGGATTCAAATCTATATTGATCTTCAGGAAGGACAGTGTCCAGTAATTGAGCGTGTTGAAATGCTTGTTCCCGTGGAAACTGATTTCGCCATTTCTTGCTCTTCACTGTGCCAATGGCTCTCCCGACATACATGATGGATTCGCGGGTTTGCGGCGATACGCAAGAAGGCATCGAGCCTTCCAAGAGGACATAGTCCACTGATGTTAGAGATTCGGTTGCTGTTATTGATCCATGGATTAAGACAGCAGCCAGCTGTGCACGCCAGGCGCGCTGGACGGCCACGCATAGGCGAGATAAGATGTCTGAAATTCGATTGATTCCGGTCTTCGATCCTAACAGAAGCATGTCGATCAGTGGTCCGGGCTTCCACTCATCCTGAGACTCTAACTGTTCCATGAGCGATTCTAGTGCAGTGAGTGGCGCGTCCCATTCCGAGAAGGAGGCCAATATAGCTGCAAGGGGAACAAAGGTCCCTTGGGCTACTAGTTCTGGGTCGCGTTTCAGAAGTTTAGCTTCAGTCTCAACTACCAGACCCTCATATTCGTCTTTCAGGATTTTGTTCAAGGTTGCACACAGGGTACAGATGTATCGAGAGTTCGATCGCATTAATGCGGCGCATGAAGTTTTGATGCTGCGGTACCGTGTTGCCATCTTTCCCATCGCTTGAAGACATTGCTCTTCGCCAGGATGGAGAAGAGGACGAAGGGCGCTGTTCAAAGTGTGGTCAAAAGGAAACAATGAAGACGGATGGCCGACCAAGACGAGAAGTATCTCTGCGATCATCACCGCGGTTCGGCAACGTAGAACTTTAAGCTTAGGTAACCAATGCGTACATAGTGAACCACCAACAAGATCAAGCAGCGAGATGAAGACCCAGACCCACTTGGATGATGCATCTTGGGACATCGATGGTCAAGACAGCGCGCCAGAGTTCAACGCAGCGACTATTCGACGGGACGTCATGCAGTTCAAACAGAATACAGCGCGGGTCGAAGAAAATGAGACGACCATAGACGACGGCTCTACTAGTGAGCTTGATGCCTCTGTGTCGACTCTTCATCTCGATGGCAGCAGTCTTTCCAGCTCGGTGTCCGAGTCACCGTCTCAGTTCCGTCAACCACTTAATCACCCATCACCAAACGAGTACCCCCGCCTGCCACTAGAGCAGCACTCCGATTATCCATCTAACGGACCTTCGCACACGGAATCCGCTTCGGAGGACACTCCAGGTGATATTGATGCTGCATATCCAGCAGTCCACATTGACGTGTCCCAACCTCTTCCGAAGCGCGTATCTATAACGATGCCAGATGACGATGGCTTAAACACGTTCAAGCCTATATATCCAGAGCAATCCAAGTCAACTGCATCGGCTTCCCAGTCTCTTTCCTTGCAGTCAGACTTTGATTCATCACAAGAAAGTCCTCGGCCATTGCGGACCGCTGGTCCAAGTACATTTCAGAAAATAGTGAGCAAAACGAGGCCCCATTTTCTTCCTCCTAAAAATCAGAAAGAGGATCGAAAACATCTTGCTGACTGGGAAGCTATGATGAAGGAAAGTCGCGTAGCAGGTACAGTCGTTCACTTGACCATCATCACCATCTTAAATGAACATCTAATTGTAGAGGAGAGACGCCGTAAGGCCCTTCAGGAACGTAGACTAGCGCGCGAATTGAAAATCGAGCAATCGATGCATATTTGGGAGAAGGAGATTATTCCGGACTGGCGCATCGTTCATCGGAATTCTACCCTTCGAAAACTCTGGTGGAACGGTATACCAACAAAGTTACGGTCGATGGTGTGGGAGCGCGCTACTGGCAACGCACTCGCACTGAATAGAGGTAATTTGACTCCAGAACCATGACCTCCTTGCTGACGATGTAATGTATTGGGTCTCCCAGATAATTATCGTAGCTGCCTTTCGCGTGCAAGGCGTGCACTATCCTCCGGCATCTTTCCAGGGGACATTCTTCAAGCAATCGAAGAGGACATTGGCACAACGCTTCCTGTTCTCCATATCTTTCATCCGAAGACAGGCCCCCTATACCAAGAGCTGAAGGATATGCTATGTGCCTGGGTTATCTCACGTGCAGATGAGGGACTGGCATATAGACATGGAATCGCAAAAATTGCCGCCATGATGCTGGTCAACATTCCTGCGCCACAAGCTTTTATAGCCATGAGGAACTTGCTGGAGAGGCATTGTCTGAGGTCATTCTATGGAGGTGTTGGTGCAAAAGAAGACGTAAGTCCCATCAATAAAAAAAGATCACAGTCTAACTAAACCGCAGACATCAGGTAGAGGCATATTATCGGTCAGAACCCATTTGCATAGTTTTATCCATATCTCATTCTTCCCAACAGCATATTTGATACGCTATTGGCCGACAGTATGCCTAAGAGTGCGCTGCCGTCTTGTTTTATGTGTGGTGATACCAAGTTTAACTAACGTGACATAGTTTATTTCAATTTCAAGCAGCACCAGATATCCCCTGCAGCGTACTTGCCCGACTGGCTGGTACCACTTTTCTTGGATCATCTCCCATTTGAAGCCTGTGCACGACTATGGGATGTGATCTTACTTGAGGGTGACTCCTTCCTCTTTCGCGCTGCTCTTGCAATGTTAGGTGTGTTGGAACCACGACTGTTTTTTCCCGGTAGGGATGAACTTCTTCAACTTTTGAAGTACGTCAAGTCCCACCTTGCACTAGGTATGGGTGTCTTACATTTGACATCAGGGGTCAAGATAAAGCTGCCATGGAAGTGGCCAAACGCGAAGGCCGTCCTCTAAATGGTGGCAAATACGAGATTTATGGTATTGATGAAGAGACGTTGTGGGAGCGGATCGACAGCATGGAGGATTGGTGGAGGGAGTCAACATGGAAGCGGTTGACACAGAGAGAATTGCCGGACCTGTGAACTCAGAATTGTATTGCCCAAGGTTTATGTTGTATTTATTTATCCTTCGGAAATATCGCCATCTTCTACAGCCTGTCTATATAATGCATACATTTTGCGTCGGTTAAAGTCCCTGGTTGTCTCAGCGCTTGCAACGTCGAAGAGCGTTTGCAACACGGCTTGCCTCAATTTCATGGCCTCCGTTGAACTCTCAACTGAAGGCTCGCATTTACAGGCTTTTGACACAACATTAGTAAACTGGTCCCCTGACATGCATGCTATTTTCCGACTAGACATTTGTGGGAGTGCGAGCGCCGCTAAGAGCGGTTGGAACAGCGCATGCTGAAGATGCTCATATGTGGTGGACGTTGGTGTTTGAGCACCTAAAGATATGAAAGGGGATAATAGTGCAATCAACGGCACGGGTGTCGAGGATCCAGACATAGCAAGGGCCTTGTCTAGTTCCTCCATGAAAATATCCATGAAATGGTATGCCAGACTTGATGGTACTCGTAAGTCACTCGCGCTGGAAGACCGAGATCAGCCAGCTAGATAATGAGCAAGACTAAATGAACGTACCAAAGCGGGCCACCCGAGCTCGAGAGGATGGAGTGATATTCCTTGAGTGAAGACTCTTCCCAATTTGCCCGGATGAGAAGGCGGAAGCTAGCATTGACGAATTTTCTGACAAGCATGTAATACTTATCCATCCTGGCAAGAGAATATTCAGTCCAGGGGCATTGGCATTCGATGCTGGACCTACCGCAACCGATCAATGCCGTGCCACTCCCTTACGATAGTGGTCCAAAATCCACGCAAGAAATGGAGCGATGATGAGATGTTTGTTATGGTGAGAAGGAGTTCTGCAAGCTCGCTTGCAAGTGCCTGCTGCACTAACGGTTTGTCAGACATCCAGAAACCTGTATTGCAAAGTAAGCATATTTTGGACATGGAAAATAGATTGTGATACGCTACAGTAAAATATTCCCTTCCACAACTTCTCCATTTCAATCTCAGGCATGACATTGCTTTCATCGTTGGATAAGAATGCGGCCAAATTTTTCACGGCTTTATCGCGCGTTCTCTTGTCTGATAAACGACATGTCGGGCCTGGTGATCCAGGAAGACGTCAGATTGCACACACCTGAAGATGCCAGATATTTTCCCAATGGCGGGGCTGGTGGTGAAGACATGCTCTTGCAAGTTTTTGGCGCTTGGTGAATGTCTTAGATACCCAATCACGTGATCGATGCTATATATTGTCACCCGAGAGCTCCTCTCTCCAACGATGCACAAGGGTCCAATTACTTGCCATGGTGGGATCCGTGAGCGATCGCCTTGTTCCCCGCTAATATAAAGACAGTTCTCGATGTCTCTGATGGCAGACCTGCCGAAGGCGTCGATGTCAACCTTCAGATATATCACAAGGGCACCAGTGGCATCGACGCATTTTGCCCACTCGCTGAAGGGTTCGTGTCGTATCATCAACAGGCATGTATATGAACGAAATCAGCAGCCTTACTGACGTCGACGGTCGCTGTACAACCTTGCTTCCGCCCCGTGGCTCCGCGGAAGCCAAAGAGAAAGACAAGGAAATCCAAGCAGGCACCTACAAGATGGTATTCAAGCCCAAAGCTTACTTCGAGAAGTCTGGAAGGAAATGTTTCTACCCATGGGTCGAGGTGACTGAGTTCACTCTGCACGAGTAATTGCTTACTTGATTGCACCCAGATTGCATTTGAGATCGAGAACCCGGACGAACATTATCACATTCCCCTTCTCATCAGTCCATATTCTTTTACCACGTACAGGGGAAGTTGAATGTATTCGGAGCAATCATTCCGGTTGACCTTTTCTCGAATTATACTGTACAATGTACTATGATAGTGTCGGTGTTAGTTGAAGGATCGGCTAGAGATGAACATGATGATAACGCATTGTCAAGGTACCCACATAGTGGCAAGTCTACGAATATTGGTCATTGCACGAGAACTCTAGCGTATTGTACACCCTTAATGTTGGAACCCCGCATTGACGCCTTCACGTTGTATAGGAATTGTTCGCGATTCTTTCGTAGTTCCTCGGCCGCCTCTACATGTGACAAATGAGATCGATACACACGATAGCGCTCTGGGAAAAGTGAGATCTCTTACCTTTGTTCAAGGGATCATCTGCATTAGGCTCCAAGAACAGATACTGTAGTCCAACCATTACCGACGTCAGATTTAGTACTGGCTTCCAATCTTCTCGTAAGATGTTCAGGCAAACATTTCCCTCCAGGTCAACGTTCGGGTGATATATCTGTGTGAGCGTGAATGCCAGATTTCCTAGCATTGCCGCAATGCATACCGTTTGCAAACATTTCACTTTTGGTGGGTCGTGGGGGTAGTTGCTATTGATGGTGAACGAGAAGTTGAAAGCACCACCCTGATACATCCCTGTTTCACAATAAAGAATGCATCTCATTCAAAGGTGCCTCGAGCGCACCTTCATCGGGGGTGATGGTAAGCGTGAAGTTGAGAAGGTCGGCGGGGTCTGCGAACTGCGTCTTCATTGTTGACGGTAAGTCAAGTTCCGTAAGATCTTTGAGGAGGCCCTCAGCTACGCACGCCAATCTTACTCTGCTGTCCTACATACCCTTTTGTACCCGTATTTGTGCAGCGCTCGTCTTCGGCTTCTTCTTCGCCGCTGCATCCTCATTCTTCTTCATACTCAAGATCTGAAGAGAATGGAGGCTTGAATATCTGAATATAATAGCCATTTACCTTCAACATGATTGCAATGCAGTGGTTAGATTGGAATCGATGAAGCGAAAGAGAAAGGTATTGCGGAAGCTGCCGACTCGAGTCAGGGGGCATAGATACAGCATCGACTCATGGCAACTTCATTTGTAGTCACAGTCTACTCATCATGTCTAATCTCTCTGAGACCTTACCCGTAATCGACGTCGATGTCTTCCTATCAGAAGGAGAAACCTCTCCGTGTGTTCTGGAGGAATGCAAGAAAGTAAGTCTTGCAGTCTATTCAGGCTCTTCTGACTGCCTTTCATCCAGGCTGCTCATGCCTTGATTACCTATGGTGCCCTCCTTTTGCACGATTCTCGGGTATTAGAAGATGACAATGACACCTTCCTCAATCTCATGGAAGATTATTTTGCGCAACCTCTCGTTGATCTTCAAAGAGATGAACGGCCAGAGTTATCTTACCAAGTCGGGGTCACGCTCGAGAACACCGAGAAACCAAAGTGCGCGGTGGACGAGTCATGCCTGAATATCATTGCACGTCTCGATCCTGCGGAACGGCCATTGGACATCTCAGGCCACCATCCTGACCCCAAGTGTCGATTCTTCTGGAAGATGAGCACACCACCACCATATAAGACAGAATATCCGGCGCTAAATGCGCCGAATGTCGTCCCTCAAGCCCTCACATTAAAGGAAACATGGAAACCTACCATGGAGAAATGGGGAAGGTCTATGAAAGACGCGTAGGCCCTCGCATGATCGGTTGATACCTCTGATGAGACGGGTTCGGTCTTATTAGTGTTGAAAATGTGGCTGAGATGGTAGCTATTGGCCTTGGACTTCCACGCGAGACCTTCAAAGATGCTGGAAAATACGGGTGTGTCTTGTTTCCATCACTCCGGGTAGGGATTTACGCACGAACCGCAGCCCTCATATTCTCGCTCCCACAGCATCTGACCTCGAGAAGTACGGCGTGAAAGACACGATACTTGCAGGTTTTCACACAGACCTCAATTGCCTTACTATCCACGGACGATCACGATTCCCAGGCCTCAATATATGGGCTCGAAATACCGGCAAGCGCATTCCTGTCCGCTTCCCTACTACCGGCAGACTCTTGCTAGTACAAGCCGGAAAGCAAATCGAGCATCTTACAGGAGGTCTCATCAAAGCTGGTTACCACGAGGTTGTGGTCAACGACGCGACTATCGAAGTGAGGATTTTCTGTTTTTGACATTTTACTCAGACACCAACCGTACTCTTGTTAGACAATCGTTAAGCGAAAGGTTAGTCACCCAGAGCGTCCTCTTATACGGATATCTTCCACCTTCTTCTGGCATCTGTCTTCGGATTATGACCTTGCCCCCATTCCGAGCTTGATGGAACGAGCCAAGCCACTTCTTGCAACAGAGGCTGAAATGCCCTTCGAACATTTGTATCCCTCGATGAAGGTCGGGCAGCAGGTTCAGAAGTAAAGTCAGTTTCTACCATTATATGCGCCTACTGAACCATCCTTCAGTGAGTTGAAGCACATTGCCCTTATGGCTTAACATCACTTGTTCATGGTCATCGATGTACTGCGTAGTATTGTTACCATGGTGGATGAGAGTATGGATCACAGAATGGAGAAGGGTCAGATGTAAGTTTAGTTGAAGTTGAATTCAATGATTATGGGATGTGGTCGCGACAGTCACCTAACTATGCTCATTTTCCACAAGGGACTGACGTCCCAAAAACACGAAGAACACTACGCAATTTGATGAGCATTTCCTCCCATTCGCTCTCTACGTCTGACAATGCGGTGATGGCACCACCAGAGCCCATCACCCATTCCTCGACATGCGCACCGCTCGGCGTTGGCACTTCACAGGACACGTGCTCACAGCCGTAACGACCGTCATACTTGAAGCAGCTGCGGATAGTGACCGACCAGTCACCTCCGCCACCCACACACCAATAACCGAATACACCTGAGTAAACATTTCGTTCGCCGTTCTCCAGTGTGCGAAGAATTTCAACACTTCGCTTCTTCGGAGCACCAGTCATACTCCCTGACAATGTATTGTATAAGAGCGCAGATTATAGAGCACAACTGTACTGACCGGGTGGAAGACTGCGTTTCAGTAACTCCCAACCAAGTGCGCCATTTGCCCGCTCACTATCGGGTACATCGACCCCTTTCGCGGCCCTTCCCTCAATAACGCTGACAAGCTGCCATACAGTGCGATATTCTTCAACATCGCAGAACTTCTTTACGTCGACGTCTTCACCAATCACATGATGCAGGTCATGGCGAATCAAATCGACAATCATGAGGTTCTCCGCGACTTCCTTTGGACTGCCTCTCAGTTCTCTCTCTGCTACGGCACGGGTGATTCCCGGGCCTTTACGGATAGTGCCCTTGATAGGACGAAGCTGAAATGTTGATCCAGGGGGGCGAGTGAAAGATAGGAATCGCTCCGGAGACGATGCTAATAATGTTGTGGGGTGCAACCGTAAATAAGCACCATATGGTGCAGGGTTAAGCTCGCGGAGAAGCTTGTATCGTTGCCATGAGAGTGAACCTGCCTGGGATGCTTTTTGGGAAAGAGGGTCATTGAGAACGACCCTCGTAGGTGCTGTGAGGCACAGCTCGTATGATTCACCTGCAAAGAGGTATTCTTTGGCACAATAAATACGACTCTTGTAAATCTCACTATCCGGTAGGATGATGGTCGTTTGCACGTCCGTTGAGGAAGGCGCAATATTAGTAGATGGGGTTTGAGTAACAGAACGGAGCAACTTGGCTGTATCGGCGAGCCACTTACTGTCGCCTTCGATAATGGACTGAATATATACTTTTCCTGTCATAGAGTCAAGAACGATGCTACGCTCCACGAACACGAGATTCATATCGGGGTGGCGATCATCCATGACGGGTACCGTTGAGGGTAAAGAAAGAGATTCAACACCGAGTTCATATGAGAGATAACCGACCAGTCCTCCCCAGAATGGGATATCGGAACGGCCACCAGATGCTTTCCTTTGGCTCATGAAACGCGCAGTCCATGACCAGATATCATCGGATCCTAGATCTATGCGCAAACATGCGTCCCCTTGTTGGAAATGCAGAGCATATTCGCCGATAGAATAAGTAATGCGAGGCGAATTTGAATGTAAGCAGCCGATGATGGTATAGCGACCAGGTTGAGCGGCAGACTCTAGCATCACGAACGGGGAGTAATCATCGGCTATGCCCAGAAGCTCGCAGAGGGTCACTGCAGTTAGGTCAGGACGATGAATAGTAGACGTGAGCACGGTTCGCGATGCAGGACGATGATTTGAAGTGAATGATATACGGGGGTTTGGCCAAGGAGAACCGAAAATACTAGATGCTTTGCTGTCCCAATGGCGGAGGTAACGATTATGGGCAGCATTCCAGGAACGAGCGAGACTCCAGAAGTTAAGCATTACTTCAATTCCACCACCGCATGTGAGAATCGACTCGGGGTGGTATTGCACAGCCCAGAAAGGTCGTCTGTTGTGCTTCAGGGCCATGGTGACCCTTATGTCGTCATCGAAGGTCCATGCCAACTCCTCCAGATCCTCGTTACCACTGAGCTCTGCATGGAGGGAGTGATAGCGCACAGCATTCACGGCGCCAACTCCTTTGAAAACGTCTGTACCGGTATGCTGCACTACGGACACCTGACCGTGCTTTACGACAGGTAATCTTTTGACTCTGGCACCGTATTCACTTGCCAGACTTTGGAGACCGAGGCACACACCGAAGATTGGTAACATGCGGGATTTGTCCATCGTCCAAAGGTGTTTGACAACCCCAACATCCTCTGGTATATCGGGTGAACCTGGACCAGGGCCAATTATGATGGCTGAGAAATATTCAGTGTAGGATAGCACGTCCGGTAATGTTAGTTGATCATTCTTGATAATGTGGATGCGACAGTCCGGTGCTGCTCTACGGCATAGAGCTGCGAGACTGGAAAATGTTAACGGCGTGTCGGATGGTACTCCAGAAAACTGACTTGAATGTGAACGAGTCATAAGAATCCACCAAAAGAATCCTTTCTGGAGCTGGAGACATGGCCTGATGACCCGGAAGTCTGGAATAGCAGCTAGATAGCCCAAGAGCGTGTCTAATCGTATTCGAGATGGTCCGTGGAAACCATAAAGGCGGTCAAGGAGAAAGCATGGTCCAAAAGTTTACATAGGATCCTGCGGGTGAAATTTGCAGGAGTCGGGGTTGGAAAAATGCCTGTTCGGGTGTAGTCAATCAACCAAGAGACTAGAGCGACCTTAACATGGCCACCACCAGCGACGGTCGACAACAAGGCTTGTTTCAGAAGGTCAGTACAGACTTCTTTTACATACTTTTGTATCGTTCATGTTTTACTTCAGCTGAAACCCATCTGCGTGCCCTTACTAGGGAAATCACAGCTAACACCTTCCAATGTATCTAATGTCCTCCGTCTACTTTCTGCCCTTGAGAATACGCTCAGTCAGGAACCCGATTTTCACCTTTCTGCGTCCCTGGCTTCATATGTGTTCTATCCTATCTCAACGATCTTACGACGAAACGCACTACACGAAATCCCGGATCAGGTTCTAGAGAAACTGTTCAACGTGCTCGCAATCCTGTGCGATTCGTGGTGGTGGGAATGTGAGTTGGAAATATGGAGTCAGCTCTTCATGCTCTGCGGTTCAATACTGGGTGGTTTGGAGGGGACGGGGAAAGATAAGACCAGAAGTGATGAGACAAAGCAAGCTGCTGCACAGTGTCTGTGGGTGCTCTTGCACGAGCGAAATAATTCAAGGCTACCGCAGGGCAGCCCCGAGCATCTTTTCCAGACGCGTCTATCATCAATGCAAGGATACGCACAGTCTACAAAGTTCATACCCATTCTTGGTCAAACCATCGACTCTCTCTTAACGGTATCTAAGTCAAGTCACAAATCGCTTCAACGCATTTCCTTCCAGTTACTGGATGTGATAATAAGTGTTTATGCACCCGATCGTCTCGTTCCGTCAGTGTTACCTGGCGTTGTCAGCGCCATGACAAGGATTGCCCTCGGATCCCGAGAGAACAAAGGCTGGGCCACTGGAAACATTGTTGCAGGTGCGCTACTCGTCATACAGAAAACAGTAGTCCTATCCATTGGAGATTCTGTCTGCGTTTCCGATGGCGCTGTGCACAGTGTCGTCGACCTCGAGGATCTAGTGCATTTGAATTGTTCACCGACACCAGTGGTGAAGGAGACGGAAACCTCACCTTTCCTTGCAACCCGCACCGCTAGTTGGCTGCAAGCCTCTGCATCTCAGTTGCATATTGCCTTCAATACCCTAACACCGTTGGTCAATCATCCAACCCCCATAGCGCTAGTCGCTCTGGCAACTATGGCGAAGGAAATCCTCGTTAATACATCATTGACTATCCCCCAGTCCCAGCCACTTTTATTGTCCTGGCTACTGTCACTTTCTAACTCGCCCTACCCCACGGTTGCCCAGACTGCCTACGGCTCTTTACTAGACATGTTCGCCGACAACCTAGTACACGTGCGTCAGTCACTACTTCAGACTCTAACGCATATCTCGAAGGAATGTATGAGTTCTTTGCCTGTATCTATCGCTGCACAGGCAGACTCAAGAATAGAGCATATCTCTGGACAGGTGCAGGCGATCTGCCGACTCGTCATGTCGACGTCTGGAGTCGCGAAAGGCATCGGACTATCCTCCGTCTCTGCAGGTCTGGACCATCTTTTGGGGCCTAGTGGAGGCGTCGAAAAATGGGGATGGACTTTATTATCTGCTCTCCAATTCAAGTCCCCTCCGGTCACCGTCAATCGAGAGCCTGTAGCACAACTTCTTTTGGAAGGAAACCCCGATGCTGCAGAGAATGTCCTTTTTCCTGGAGTTACACTGAAGAACTCCCTTTCAAGATCGTCCACCGATTCCCTGGTGAAAATGTTCCGCGCTTTAGGTCGCGCGGGCGGGGACCACTCTCTTTATGCGGTGGAATGGTTCATAAAAATGGGACTCAGTTCAAAATCCAACACTGCTGCATCCGCACTTTGGTGTGCTGGTCGGCTTCTGGAGGGGATTAGCGGGGTCACCCTGAATAGCGACAATGACAACTCTCCAACACAAGACATACCCAACCATAGCAAAAGATTAGAGAAGTTCACCAAGGGTCTCGCCAGAGATCTCTCGAATCAGTGGGACGTCGGGCCCCTCGATGCAACCACGTATCCGAGCGCTCACGATAAAGAAGAACCTACGACTTTTACGGAAGTGATAAGGGGCCTCAGACAAATTCGGGTGACGTTGGATATCGCGGAACCACGCTCATCGACGTCCTCTACATTTGATAACGATCAATGGCTATTACACCGCACATTTTGTTTGCAACTTCTCGCCCTCAGCGCAGGCATCTTGCAAGTCCGTTTTACCCCGCTGCTTATCCACGCACTCTATCCAATACTGCATTCGATAGTATCTCCGATACCTTATTGCTCTATGAATGCGCTGGCTACTCTCGCTTTCGTTGCAAATGCCACTTCTTACGCCTCACCGGCCAATCTCTTGCTGTCGAACTTTGATTATGCACTTGACGCCGTTTCTCGACGTCTTAACCGACGATGGCTGGATATAGATGCCACTAAAGTTCTGGCCGTCTTGGTGCGTTTGGTGGGCAGTGACGTCGTACATAAGGCGGGGGACGTGGTAGAGGAATGCTTTGACCGATTGGATGAGTACCACGGATACGAGGTCATTGTGGAGGGTCTGGTGGAGGTTCTCAGTCAAGTCGTTCGAGCCATTGAGGCTGACGAACCCCACGCTCCTGATGAGGTCAAAGAAAGCGAGTCATTAATGGTGCGGGACCTGAGCTCGTTGTTCGAATGGGTCACTCTTCGCAACACCCCCCAGCCAATGGACGACCAAGACTATGGCCCTGCGCCCCGCAAAGGATGGGGCGACCTAAAAGATGAAGCCAAGCACAATCGGTCCGGGACCGCTAAGGAATCCGACGATGACAATCCAGAGACTTCATTAACATCAGCACAGTCTCTCACGGAGCAGATAATCTCGCGTTCGCGCCATTTCCTTACTCACGGTTCGCCTACCATTCGTGCTCGAATCCTTTCTCTACTGGCTGGGGCAACACCTGTCATGCCCGAGTCGGCGCTGTTACCTTGCATACATCAGGCCTGGCCGTTTATTCTAAACCGGCTCAATGATCAGGAGGTGTACGTTGTCAGTGCTGCATCGGAGTTGATTGAAGCGTTGGTTACCCATGTCGGTAGCTTTATGGGTCGTAGGATCTGGGACGATATCTGGCCACGTTTCAGCACCATGCTGAAGAAGCTGGAAGCCGCAGACGCCCATAGTGCATTGGCGCGGCGGGGTTATGGCGCTGTGGGAACTGATTCTGCGTATACCCACTCACATAGGCTCTATCGGTCAATGATTAAAACCATGACAGCCACCGTAACCGGGGTTCACGTGCAAGATAACGTCGGTTGGGAAGTTATCCTGGCTTTTCGGCGCTTCTTACATCGTGAAGCACATTCAGAACTTCAAGCGCGGGCAAGGGAATTATATGTAGCGCTTAAAGGGGGCAATGAGGATGCGGTGTGGATGGCGCTTATGGCGACATCAGGCCACTTAACGGGCGATCTTACGTTTTTGAGAGAAGTCAGATGGGATATCAATGATAATGTGACCCAGATATTGCGGCCATAGCGCCGTTGGAGAGCAAAAGTTCACAAGACCGCGTGTCGTCGGATCTGAACCCCAGCTTCCCGAAAGAGCTTTGCAGAAGCTTCATCTCTGAAACAGAACTGTGAGTGCTTTGTTGCGTATGGGGATAGCACTTAGACTTACACCTTGTAGCTCAAATGGTAGACTACCTCCCTCACACCACTCTGTATGATCTTAATGGTGCATTTTAAACACGGGCATCTAGGGTGGCACAATTGCTGCAGGTGGAGACACGAATCGATATACTTACGTGTTACAGTAAAGGATGGCATTTGGACCTACTCGGTCACGGCCAGCCTCGAGGAGAGCATTCTCTTCCGCGTGCAAACAGAGACAGTCGGTGCCACTACCAATTGAGGTACCATTGCAGTGGCCGCAACCACCTAAAAATGATATCAAATGTGCGTAGTCCCCATGGAGTTTCAATATCCGTTCCATTACCTTCATTACAATTTTTCACGCCGCGTGGAGTGCCGTTGTACCTACCAAAGTTAAGTTGGAACGATGGAATGCCGCCCTGTGAGGCCGTTGACCACTTACCCTGTGGCCACGATACGATTTTCACGGACTAGTATGGCTCCGACTCTGCGTTTCATGCAGTTTGAGCGCTGTGATGCCAAATCTGCCAGCGTCTGAAGATGTGTGGACAGTACGTAAGAAGCGCCTGTGGAAAGTTCTATCTTAGTACATACCATAAAATAACAATCCCACCGTGGACGTAAACGTTCCGCACTGAGGATATTCAAGGAATCTAGATGGTCATGCAGGTCCGAAACCGTCTGGAACGTGTTGATGATGGTGAGCTTCACCAACGAAAACACGGCATGAAGTCCCCCAGGATGGGCACGTTCCGAGTCTCCATTAGGATCCACGTTTGTGCCGAAAACGCACTCATCATGCTGATAAACAAATTCCTCCAGTGAGAGGCTTTCACTGGGATCAGAAAGGTTTCACCGGCTAAGGTGGCGAGTGCTACCTGGAGCTGAGGCGATGGTACCGTTGCATTAATGGTGCATCTACCTTGATCGCCATGAAAAAAGGTCTCCTTGCGAAAAGGCTGATCTGTTCCAGCGAGGTAAGATCGTCAATCACAAAATCAGAGCGCCAATGCCGTGTAACATGATCCAGGAGTTCACCAGGAGAGGCGAATGTCATTGGGAGGGCTACACCCTGTGTGGTAGCATCCTCGGATACTGGTTGGGTATGGTTCGTTGTAAGTTGCTGTGCGTCCACATCTAGATGCATATGTCTGTAAAATAGTAATATACATCGATGCTGATAGCTGACCTGCATTCGCGACGGTCGTGAGACGCACAGGGAGGAACCCTTTCGATATCAGGTAGCGCTCAACGGTCGACTTCCCCGAACAATGGGTGCCCACGATGGCGATGAACATAGGAGTACAACGCTACTAACTGAAGCAAAGAACCGAAATGCCGATGTCACTAATCGGCCAATAACAAACAACAAAGAGTATCTAGGTTCGCCATACAAGCGCCCCTCTCAGAGGGCCGCGCAGCTGTTCTCACTAGGGTTGCGTTTGATAACAAAAGTACCGCGATAAGCCCATCATGCGTCAAGCCTTAGGTCCCATTTCCGAGTCCGTGGACAATATCAACCGTTTTCTCTTGCGTGCAGCAGGGTGGGAAGCCCGCTTTGCTTCCCTCCGTGCCTGTACCCTTTTCTCCTTTGCGGCCCTCATATCTCTGGGGCACGTAGTTCGAAGCTGCTTAATATGGGTTGGGACGAGCCGTTGTTGTTGAGGCTCTGACGAGAGCCATGGAGCCATGAGGTCTGGAATACCGTCTAGCACATCTTTGAGGGACACAAGCATGGGACTGTTTTTCTACACACAATCGGGAGAGTCAGCTGCTGGATTACAGGGTACAGCCTGAAGGATCTCACAAGGACGCCGATTGCCGCGGCCCTCCGGAGGCCAACAGCATGGGCAACAGCCGACTCCGAACCTTTGGGTAAGGGCACCAGTTTCACCTTGCCTGGTCCCTGTTTCGCGAGTGAGTTGCAGGAGGCCACTAAATGGGGGATGTGTTCTGCTAGTATAAGGGGATCGATGTCGGCGGAACAAATGAACACTGCAGCAAGAGCAGGGGTCTCTTGATGCGGACCGGGGTCTCCGGATAGAACTGCGAGCGTCCGCACCGACTGAATCTGACGTTCGAGTACTTTGGTTACTTGGTTGATCCCCACAAGGACGTCGAGATGTTGATCACCCGGGTCGGGTCTTGCACCTTGGTCCGTCTGACTTCTACCAGGGCGTGCGCATTTATGGCGCGGGAGGGACTCCAGAGACGCCAACAAGCGCGCTAAGCAAATATTTTGCAAGTTTACTGGAACAGACGGCCTTTGGATGATGAGATAAACGCCGACTCGGAAGAGGTAAAACGGACCATTTCACCTGAAAAGGGTTTTCCAATACGCTTTTGAAGATAGTTTTCCGTTCCACCGCAAGGCGGGCCTTGGCGCGGTTAGAGAAGTTGCTCTGAACGCGAGCTGCAGACATCTAAGGAAAACTTCATTCAGTAGATGGTCGTTGCGCTGTACAAAAGAGGCTGGCGTATACGTCATTGATTTTAATACGAGTACTTTCCCCAAACTATTTCGTCGGGCAATACACTGGGAAGACGCCCTCCGTTTTCTCGTGCCGTTCTCCCGGACTTCCTCTGCCTTACAACCGCACCCAGTTTTTCCGATCGTTGTATGTCCGTCGTGTTTACATACTCACGTTGGGAATTCAATTTTGCTAATCGAGCCGAGGCGGTATCTCTGGCCAGAACCTCATGCCCCCACTTTACATATCTAACTTCCGGCATGATTTGCCGAGAAATTCGAACTGATAAACCACACTGATGAATGTCTTGCCTGCCCATTCCACCCATCTTTCTATTCCAGGTTTCTATCCAGATGGCCCTCTTTCACTCTCCCCCCAGTCATCAGGTGCAGGAACGCAAACGGGCCGACCGTGATGCGAAGTTGAAGCCCTTTAGGCCTGCTGGCACTTTGAATGTTGAACTGCATCTCACCGAGAAGGAAAGGTCCATTCTGCGTGGTGACGCCACAGTTATAGTAGATATGATTCGGAAAAGGGTGTACACATCATTCGATGTCCTAAAGGCTTTCGTAAAGGCTGCCATAGCGGCACAGGATGCCACTAATTGTCTATCAGAAATATGCTTCGAAGAAGCCTTTACAAGAGCCAAAGAACTGGACGACCACCTTGCAGAGACAGGGGAAGTCGTCGGACCCTTGCATGGGGTGCCCGTCTCGATCAAGGACCATATAAAGGTGAAAGGTTTGGACACATCGACGGGATACACTGGTGGGTGGGCCCCCCACATGGGCGACCCCATGCTCACCCTCTAAATAATCGTTCAGCATGGGCGTATGAAAAATTTGCGGACGATGATGCCTTGGTTGTCAAAATCTTGCGCAATGCCGGCGCCATCATCTACGTGAAAACCCAAAACCCCCAAACCTTACTTGTAAGTCCCCCATCAATGCGTGTTCTTTTTACAACCCACCAATACGTTTTCTAGTCTCTCGAAACGAATAACAACGTATTTGGTCGCACGACCAACCCCTTTAATAAAAACTTGACTCCAGGCGGAAGCAGTGGCGGCGAAGGCGCACTGATTGCATGTGGCGGGAGTCCCTTAGGAATCGGAACGGATATCGGTGGAAGCATCCGGGTTCCTGCTGGTCATTGTGGCTTGTACGGTTTGAAAGCTTCTGTGGCTCGCCTACCTCATTCAGGGTTAGTTGGATCACATGATGGAATGGATGCCATTATTGGCTGCGTGGGCCCCATGGCTACTTCTGCGCGGGATCTTGGTCTATTTTGCAGGGTGATGTTAGCAGCCGAACCGTGGCTGGACGAACCTCCGCTTCTCGAAATGCCGTGGAAAGAGAACGTTGCCCGGGGTGATGGTCTACCGGAAAGGCTATCCATAGCCATCCTGTATGAGGATAGTGTCGTCAAGCCACACCCGCCAATCATTCAGGCATTGGATAAGTACAAGAGTGCCCTCGAAAGTGCAGGCCACGACGTTATCAGATGGGAGCCGTTGGACCACCAGAAGGGATGGGAATTAATTGTAGGGCATATTTCAATTCATTTAGTTACGTTCCCTAATATCCGTTCCCTGCAGGCAAAGCTTTACCTGTTAGATGGAGGCGCAGAATACCACGAGACCATTCTAGCCGGAGGTGAATGGGAGGTTCCTCAGACCAAGTGGATCCTTGACCACGCACGCGGCAGACAGCCTTACACGCCACGTGAAATCTTTCAGTTGAACGCAGAACGTGAGGCATTTCGTGCAAATGCGCTAGCACACTGGAATTCCACCAAGTGCCGCACAGCAACAGGTCGTCCCGTTGATGCCGTCCTTTGTCCCGTTGCGCCCACGTTGGCACCTCCCCACGAAACAACCTCTTGGTGGGGTTACAGTTCACACTGGAACCTGCTGGATCTCCCAGCGGTCGTCTTTCCTGTCGGGCAATATTCAGCTTCTAATGAAGTGCCATCTGGTCCTTCATCGTCTCGGAATGCGGTGGAAGAATTCATTACAAACCAGTGGGATCCAAAGACCTACGACAATGCACCGATCAGCCTTCAGCTGGTTGGGCGTAGACATAACGAGGAACGTTTACTCGCGATTCTGGGGGCCATCGAACAAATTATTCCTCCACCAATTTTCAACTTTCCCATTAAAGCGTCTTTGTCGCGGTGTCAATGGTCATCATCATAGCACTGTCGATAGCTATATTACTCATTAAATTGATAGGAATTGGCACGTTTTGGTGGAATAATTGTTTTAGGTTCTTCGATATGAATACTTGCGTGGATCATAGCCAAGGTCATAATGGATCTGCAACGCATTTAGCAAGTATCCAGTAACGTTTCCGGTGCACATGTTTTGCCATCCCAATGTGAAACGATTGAACCATCCCGATACGCTGAAATATGCAAAGTGGCAAACAAACCACGGTGCCCGATGCTGTATTGTAGCTGCAAGGAAATGACGAGCCATCCTGCGCTTTACCCGTTCCAGTGTCCACCATGCGGGACATCATACCCATGCCATCCACACGGTGGCCCCGGTGACTTGATTGCGTCCATCGAGTGGAGGTCGCTTTGGTCGTGGCTCCGCTCCTATGAACATCTGGCCAAGTCATTCAAGAATGCTCACCGCCCGCGGCCCGTTCTCAGGGGATGCGAACGGTATAAGAGGACCCATTCCACCTGCAAAAATCCATACCATGGCTCCAGCTCAAACCAAAGTCTTCACCCACGCTAGCGCTATTCCAGATGCCGTCTGGGACGCGTTCAGGCGCAATGAGGGTGCCGCTAACATCGTGTACCCGTTCGCTCTGAAAGCGAGGGAATTCCCTGAAGAAACCGAAGGGCAGCTGTGGATCGCATATTTTGACCAGACGGAGCAGGTCACCTTCGTTCTGTCTTGCACGACGAGAAGCCTAGGCGATTACCCCATCTTCGTCTACACGACGAACGGCCCTGAGCTCGTGGATATCACAGGCCCCCTCGAGTCTCTTGCAAAAGCACTTCAAGAATCTCTTGAGGACAAAGCGCGTGTATTTGCCGTGTTCGCCCGCGAAGCTATCACCCGGAAGTTCTGTGAGATCTGGAAGGAGCTGTCTGGAATCAATATAGAAGGAGAATATTATGACGCTACATTCACCTTCTGCACAAATGCTACCCTCACTCCATCTTCAAATCTCCGTCCTCTCCCTGAAGAACGCAACCTGACAATTTCGTTGGGCCCCGCAGAGACCTCTCACCTGGGCTTGGTTGCCCGCCTCTGCGAAGAATTTTCCAGGACATCCGTGAGTCATGTCAACAATTGATAACATTCATTCGTACTGAAATTATTGCAGCCGCCGTACGTCATGAGCAGCGAAGACGCTTTGCAAGAAGCAAGACTCCTAATGGACAACAAGCAAGTTTGGATCCATTTGATACGGGAGGGAGACAATGAGGACTGGGACGTGGCGTCCATCGTTGCGGCCTCCAGAAATTCTGGAAAGATTGCGACCGTAACGAAGGTGTACACTAACCCACACTGGAGAGAATTAGGGTGTGCGGAGCGCCTGTTGCGTCGGGTGTGTAAAGAGTAAGCAATCGTACCAATGGTTTTCATCATGATTCAGAGACGATGTTTATTCAACAGGTTGCTGTGCGAGAAGGAAAAGATCGTGCTATATGTCGGATTGGGCAACAATGCGGCTAAGGTCTACCACCGTGTTGGATTCCAAGGGCTTGGAGGGACCGGCGAGGAAGTCGAAGGAGTAGAAAGGTGGCTCGAGCTTGGGTTTGACAGGAGCCGTGTCAACCTTGGCTACTGGTGAAGAATTTTCTTGCGCTTCTAATTCTTGCTGTTTCTTGCTTTCCATTTTGTTTTCCAGTGTTACGATTTTGAAGATCATATTTCTTGTACTAGTCGAGGACCTAGAACAGCTGATCGTGTCTTTGAATCGACTTGTCAGTACAAGGGTGGGATGTTATGCAAACCCAGTCAGATGCGGCACCAGACCAGCCCCAGTGAGGCTGAAATGGTCAACGAACAGGCTGAAGGAGAAATGTACCGACATAGGTTAGCTTCAAGGTGGGATACTAGAATCCATACTCGTCATGCCTTCATGTGGATGGAGTGTTGCCAACCGAGAAGTAAATTGGTATGTCCCTCGTCAAGATAGACTCGCATTGTCACCAATGGTCAGTACACTTATAGTAGGTCTTTCCCATGTCCCTACACACCCTGGGCCAACAACTTGGATTCCATCACACCTAGTACAGGCATGCGTGCATGGAAGTGGTGTCAGCGGATAACATTTCGCTCTGCGATCAGTTTCTTACTATACGGACACATGTCGGGGAGCGATATAGTGGGAAGCACACGCCGTTATACTAAACACATGTCCGCTGCCGTCCCCGACTGTATGTCTCCAGTGAGAAACCATAGTGCTGTTCAGCAAACGGATAGCCAGCTTCAGCGTTTGGATCCAATGACCAAGTATTAGCCAGATCAGTACAGTCGGGAATCGGGATGGGTACCTACCGCAAGCTCGCTGTATGAGTTGACACAAGATCGCATCTCCTTCGGGCCACGTGTACATTCATCGAAGGGCCCCACCTATGATCCACTCATTTGCAACCGTGTTGTCTTCCGGATATTTCGAGAGCAACTCGGGGCTAGGCACTAATCTGGCTCGGTCCCCTCTCCGCACGAGTCCCTCGAAATATCGCCCTGCATCAGGAACTTCTTCGAACAACTGGAGATATGCGTCTCGCGACACGGTGATGGGCACTATGTTTTCTTCCGCGACGTCTGCAACGAGTCACTTGTGAACCCAAATCCGAGTGACGTGTCCAGCGTAAACTTACATCTCGTGGAACCAGTATTTGCAAAGGCGTAGTAAAAGGGCTGATTGCGTCCGTGAGACAGCGAATCGACGGCCATGGATGCAATCCACTCATCGGAGGCATCACATGTTGGCTGTAAGGACGCGTGACAAGAAGCATGCAGCACAACAAGATGTGTAGCTTACGTCCCATCCATACACATATCCAATATAGTCGTATTTTGCATGTTGGAATATCAGGCCAACGAAGTACTTGGGAGGAGCTATCAAACTTGAACGGAAGAACACAGACCCTGCCTCCGCCTCTTCTATTCTCCTGAACTCGTCACAGCGTTTGACAAGTTGAGCTCGGATGGGTTGATCCAAAATCGGAGGTAAGACATCTTGCAGAACAACCAGTGGATCTAGAGGAAATTGGTTGATGTGGTGTATAAAGGCCATGAAGACTTGTTCATCGTTCATGAATACGACATTCACAGCCAGAGCAGAATAAAGAGCAGCATGCAAATCATGTACAGTGCTGACTGCATGTGGCAGAATGGAGGACGACCGGAGGATATTCCCTGCTGCACGGAGAACCATCGACTCCGTCGAGGCTGGTTGAATGTATTGAGCAATGGGTTCAGGTGGGAGCTCCGCTGCGATAAGTCGATAAGGAATATCTTGTTGTGTCGAAAGAAGGGGCTGAGTCTGAGAAGCATACACATCCAGAAAGATATTGGGAACTTTCGGGTCAGGAGAAGAGACAACCGCCAACACTCTGAGAGGAAAGTCGAGAGGGGTTGCTGAGATGTTTAACCTACGAGCGATGCAAACATAAATGTAAACCAATGAAATAGGGATAGTGTCTTTGTGTGTGCTGAGGAACCAATGTGGAAAGCGAGTGTTGAAGCTATAGAAGTAAATATCTGTCGCTCTCTATGAGCAATGAGGGGATTGACTGTTCGGATGGAACGTACGCTCAACAGGCCTGAAGCCCTTCTCCCACATGAATTGACATATGGCTACTGATATTCGCTCCAACCGTTCCTTGCTTCGATTGAACTCGTCTGGATCCACAGATATGCAGTTCCGGATGAGATATGCACGACACTCCTGTGCAAGAACCTCTAGTTGCCGAGTTATCTTTCCGGTCAAGATGTGAATATAAGAAGTCAGATCCAGGAAACATCAATGCCGACGCACCTCAGCTGGTGGATAAGCAAAGAATGACGAGAGACACGCCATAGCCAGCTCAAGCGACTCTGGTTGGTTCCCCTGACCCAACTTGATATCACCCCATACCTTCATGGCATGACTCCTGGATATGGTACCCAGTAGGGACTGTGCCCAATACCGTCTCGGAAGTGCGTGGTCCTGAATACCAGAAAATGGTTCCATGTCCTCGTCATCCTGCTCGTCCAGTTCTAGAGGCTCAGGGAGAGCACGCCGAGCTTCAGCTTCCAGAGCGTTCCAGACATCATATGACATAGTTAATGCTACTTGTCTAGCGAGCTCTGCTCGACCGCTGCGTTCCGAAACGATAAGGTCAAGAGCGCCAATAGCTTGTCGGTCGATGTGCAGGCGGCAAAGAAAGCGTGCCTTCCAATCATTACCTAGGATTTCCCTTCGCAAGTTCTCCCTGGCTGGATCGCAGATCGTGTATTTCGCGAGGTAGTGTGGCTCCCAGACCGACGGGAGAGATGCGGCTACTCGGAGAGTAGTATTGGTTTGCGAACAAGCAATCAGAGTCTTTGGGCCATCATCTGAGAAAGCAGAGGCTGGAATCTGCTGGAGGATGTGGACGTACACATCGAATGGGAGTTGTTGCACGGACATGACAAGTTGGAAGACTGACCACTTCAGGGCCTAAGCGCTTCACACTGATCTTCTATAGCAAGTCGCCTACTCTACAAGTACAGACTAGTCCAACACTGTCCAAGGGTTCGTAAGTCCAAATAATGCGAACGGTCCGTGATAGACAATAAAATGATCCGTCTACGTGTCTTCATGGCAACAAGAATTCGTCCATCACCTGTAAAGCATTCTTCCAAAACGTCTCTACCACTTCTTTATCCAGCCCGTTCTCGTCGTACCCGAGACTAACCCAGAATTTCCCCGCAAAGGTATATCCGAACAACAACATTCCTCCCGCGCGCTGCCGAGAACCAGTGGTGAGGGAGTGAAGCTTGAAAGCAGGGAAGGTAGCGTGCTTGTACGTTCCGTCGAGATTACCCAGCAGTGAAAGTCCGATCAGTGCCGAGGATGGTGCACGAGGCTTGGTAGGCTGTGCGGAAGTAGGCGCTGGTGGGGGAGGGTTGTATGTACCACGCTCCCTCTCGTCGTCTTCTTTCGCCCACATGCGGGCACGCTGGACCCTTTCCTCCGCCGTCAACCGGCATCGCGAGACGAACATGGGAGTCTTGGCTACTTTGGCGCTCTGTTCCTTGGCAGCTCTTGCTCTGTGCCAGAACGTGGAACTAGGCTGCAACGAGCGAGGGATAAAATTCGGTAGAACGACGTTGAAGTAGCCAATAGAAAGAAACCAGTAGGAAGGGTGCAGAGGACGGGCCTGGAGATATGGCCGAAGATTGACTGCAGAGTACATCAACCTACAGGGGAAAGATTAACGGGTATACGCCGAATGGGGTGGACGAGAGTTACGTCGGCAGATCGGGGGAACCATTGCCCATCCTTGCCCATGCAATGTTACAAACAGAGAAGAGCGCCGCGGAAATAGACACCCCATTCGCCTTGCAACGTTTCAGAATAGACTTTGTGCGGTCTTGATCATACGAAACAGTTGGGACGATCGTGTGTCTCGGCTGTTTGGGTCTGCGGGGGAACGTTTGTCCCCCCTGATTGCATTATGCATTCAATAGGAGTCAATGGTAGATAAGGGGACGTACAATGGTCTTCTCCTGAGCAGTTTGATGATCGACTCTGCCGATAGCCGAACGCAGTTTGCTCGGTTCACGGGGGAGATTATCTTCGACGGAAGTCGGAAGCGTGAGGATCTATACAGAACGAACTCAGCCTCGAGTGGTGCCAGATAATCGAAAACGTGGACCTTCCCAGGACCGGGACGGCAGTGCCGTTCCCATTCCTCATTGAGTTGTTCCTCGAGTTCTTGCAGGCTCTTATCAGCAGCCAGTAGGCTAAAAAAGTCGTTTGCAAACTGATGCAATGCCATGCCATCGCCGAGGAAATGGGCGGCACAAATCAACAGATCGTAATTTGGATTTGACACCGATGTCTCCTCGGCTGGACTGTGCAGTTGGGGCGTGAGGGGTGGGGTGGGGAGCCCCGTGGCGCCATTGGAGACGACGAGATACGATAGACGCTGATTGGACAAGGTACGTTTGCCGTTGAGATAGTCATCGATGAGCTCTGCAAAGGCAATCTAAGATCAAACAAAAGTTCCGGATGGCGCAACGTACGGTCCTTGGTGACGGATTTGTACTCCAGATTTCTATCTGCGTCAGTGAGCACATCTTGGAAAGTCAGCGGTGGAGTGTATCTACGGAACACGATGATAGTAAGGAACGACAACGGAACGTATGACTTGTCAAACGCACACAAATCTGACGTCCTCATAACTGTGCATCGTGACGGTGCACGCCAGCAGGGGGTGGCGAACACGGAGTATGCCCCATACCAGACGGACGCGTGCGCGTTCCATGAGGCGATCTGGAGCGTTGAAACCGATATGGAGGTACCTGCATTCAGCCCATACTGGTGAGTAGTCGTGGTACATGGGGAAGATGGGAACACACATGTCATTTACGCCATCGGCTCTGGCAGGAAGATAGTACGACAGTTCGGTGTTGCCCATGGGGCGCTCGACGGCGAGAGCGTCGACGGTGGGGGACTGCATGGGAACGACGAAGTCACAGAGCGCAGTGGGTAGAGGGAATACATAGTGGAATTATCTGGGGCGATCACGACGAATCGAACCGAGATTCGAACCGAATGATCGCCTATCAGGGGGTTTTTCCAGAACTGACACATTCCAAACCTTGCAGTGACTTGTGGCGGCGACATTTCGCCGGCTCTTGCCCATCAGAGATCTAACTATTTCAAGTTATCTCACCGCACTGCACCCACCGTTGGACCTTCGTCAGTTGCCATGAATGTCTGGGAAACATTGTCGGAAGACCTTGGGTCTCGGCCCTCACGGCCTCATCACCTTCTGTTCCTCCCTGCCAAAGTCTCCAGCTGCGGAGCCATGAGGCACTCCGTACATGTGAGTTTTCAAGTGCTTCGGAAAGTCAGTAGATACAAGTGATCGAATACTGCAAAGACACCAAACTACATGGGTGTTTCGTTGAAGAGTAAAAGTGTGCGTTGCTATGTCCGTACGAAAGAGTTCTGAACAGTCCGTCAAATGCCATCACCAACGTGGGACTGCACGGTCCCGTACTCATTGCTTGTCCTCCTTTTCGTCGGGCGTATCAAAAATCACTGCCATTTCATTCTCCGAGTCCTTGGAAGCGCTTCCCAGGGCCTCCACGTCATTCTGCCGTCTGGGTGGTGTTTCTGCAGACTTTACCCATGTGTAATACCTATATGGAATGATCAGATATGCGGTTATCACCGAGGTGCTGACTTACATCGTGCCCAGCAGAATCAGAAGAATGGACACAGCCCGGTTTCTAAATGGCACCGGACGTCCGTTACTTCCGTGCCTAAACAAATGTACCACCACTCACACAGTTAAAATATCACTGAACAACCACACACCCAGCACGGTTTGGATGACGGTCCGTGCTGCCTGTAATAAAAAAAGACACCGGTCAGCCACATGCATCATCAAACAGGTGGCATACTAACGCTGGAGAACATGTGCGTAATTGGGCTCGTGACTTTGATGCTAAGCAAGCCAGCCAAGCACAGCAGAAAGCCGAAGACTCCCGTAATTAGACTGCCCCACAGGAACACATTACCATCCCAGGACGAGGTGTGGATAAGATCTTCGAGCACAGATAATTCACCGTGAAGTGGGACGAAAGGCAGCAAGAGAGCTGCCGAACCCAAGTTAGTCCAATATGCCAAAACGATTGTCGAGTTGTTGCAGTGAGGTAATGACGACTTGATCAAGACAGCGTGAAAAGCAATGAAAAGCGACGAAAGGAGCCCGTAGAAAAGCGACAAGGTGGAAGGGGTCGCAGTGGCAGGCAGCAATGATGAGGGTGCAACACCGAGCAGGAATCCAATCGTGACGATGGCGGCGGCCGCCAAGGTTCGAGGAGTTGGCGTGGAACGCGTGTGGACGGAGGAAACAAGAATCGTAAGAGGAAGAACCAGACCCCTGGCAATCTGGAAAGTCATATAAACACCAGAGAGACCCACATTGATGTGGGGGGATGTCTACCTGGAAGAACGAAGCTTCGACTCCTCTGAGGCAGAGAGTGTTGAATACCAGGCCAATAATATTAACGGACACCACGGGAAAGAGCTTCTTCGCGGTATCCAGCTCGAGTTTCGGTATCTCTACACGTGCGGTGACGGCTGCTGCTGCATGGAGGAGGATGACAGCAATGACAAGCTGCAAGAACAGGAACAGGAGAGGCAGATCGGGCGAATTATTGAGAACCGCCTTGTTTCTGAAAACGGATGCAGCGTGAGCGAACTCTTGGGGGGAGGGGGAACGAATACCCACACGAAGACCATCTACGGCGAAACCAGGGGAGTGAGCAAGGGAGCACGGGGGGATGAGCACCTTACCACGAGCGCGGCCGTCATGTAGAACGAGACGACGCCGGCGACCTTGAGGGTGTACGCATCGCAGCGAGTGGAAGCCATGGTGCCAGCGAGCAGCAGGACGAGGAGGACTTATAAACCGACACAACAGACCAGTTCGCGTCGGCAAGATTAGATATATTTAGCGGCCGGGTGAACTGGCTCGGCGCAAGGAACGGAGGATCTCGATCGACCCTTATTTGGATATCATCATGATCCTGCACGTGCCCCTGAATCCGATGTCCTCCTGCGTCTGGGAACTTTGGTTCCCCACAAACAAATAGTCGCACCACCACTGCACTCGTCTCCCAATGGCGAAGGATCTGCGGGACAGCGTCGACTCTGAAGAGCTCCTCCTCCCCCAGAGGTACTACTGCGATGCCGACCGTCTGGGGCGTCGACGGGCCTCTGGGATGTCCCAGTACATCATCCGGCGTCAGTTCCTCGTCTCCTGTGCTGCCTTTGCCCTCGTGTCTGCGGTCACCCTCGCCCTCTTCATGCTCGTCAAGGCCCCTGCTCAGCTCCGTGACCTCCTCGCTGTCCCCCCGGTAACGGATCTGGGCGATGTACAGTCGTTTGTCCTGGGGCCGCCAACCCAGAGCTTCAGAGGTCAGTCTCGCCGTCCCCCACCTACACTTGCCTCACCTCCGTCCAGACAACCTAAGGAATGACACCAAATACATTACATCGTGGCTAAATGCAGGATGGAGTACGTATTGTCGGCTCCTTCACAGACCAGCCTACTCACACTAGCGCTAGCCAACGACGTAATGACCATCGTGAGTACCGCTCTGACAGGATGCGAATGCCTTGGCGCCTCACGCCACACAGGGAAATTTGCTGTACCTCGCTATGATTACACAACGGGTGCCCATCCTGCCGAGATTC
Organism: Scleroderma bovista; assembly: GCA_037178675.1. Classification (NCBI taxonomy): domain Eukaryota; kingdom Fungi; phylum Basidiomycota; class Agaricomycetes; order Boletales; family Sclerodermataceae; genus Scleroderma; species Scleroderma bovista. The sequence goes on from JAYMGJ010000247.1 coordinate 60,820, forward strand.
ATTCCATCCCATATTGGCCCAGATGCACTCGACATTCCATTTGGCTATGTCTTCGACGTCCCGCGCCTGAGCAAGGCGATTGGATTGCCCATCCTAGAATGGGATCAAGTCAAGGACGTGAACAGCACCGTCGTCGACGAGCTTGGGTGCTGGGCTGTGTGGCCAGTTGTCTCGGAGGAGGATATCCCCCCGCGAGGTAGTTTCAACATCGACCAGCTCAAGCTTGGTACAATCCACTCACCTCTGTCCACGTAATACATCTGACCGGTGTTTAGACCTTTCGCACACGCTGGTACCTGGCTGGGTTAAGCTCACCCAACCAGGCGTCCCCGATAAGCACGCTTCGTTGTGGTCCCTTGCAAGGCTGTCATTTCCCGAAGCTCGCGTAGAAGCGCTGAACCAGCCTCCTATCCCCTCTCCGCTTCATCAGGCGTCTCTTCCCCCCGATGAACAGCTCCTTTGCTACGATTACCTTTATTATACGGCCGTTGCAAATGTACGTGCTTCTTCTTGCCACTCAAAAGGTGATTTCTAAACCAATAACCCTTAGGCGTGGGAGTGGAATTGGGACTATAGTCCGGCATGGAGGTTCGTCGGTCGACACATGCACTGGAACGCCACCATGGTCAACCTCGCTGAAGAGCATACAAGACGGGCCATGAAAGTGCCTGATAACGAGCCCACTCCTGCTGTAAGTTGCATACCGTTGCCAATGCTTCCGCGCTCAGAGCTGTCGATCAGTATATCTCAGTACATGTTCGGCATGGTGATTTCCGTGCCTATTGCAATAGTATCCCCGAAGACCAGTGCTTTGCCTCTATGCCAGCAATTGCCCGACGCGTTGCAGACGTGCAACAGGAACTTCTGGACAGAAAGGGTATTCATGTTACTCGGGTCATCATGACAAGTGATGAACGGGACCCGAATTGGTGGGCCGAAGTAGGCAAGCTTGGTTGGACCTGGGTCGATTATGCGGCGGAACAGACGGTTGAAAAACACGGAAAATGGTACGTTACATGCTTTTTTTTTGGTTTGATTTCAGGTCCTTCATATCCATTTACAGGTATCCGCTCCTGCTCGATGCCATCATCCAGTCCCGCGGGGCTGGTTTCGTGGGCACGGAGTTTTCAACCATGACAACTGTCGCTCTCCGCCGAGTGCAAGATTGGAATGATGGAGCTGTGAGGGCAATGCACTGGGGATGGCCTGGGGCTGACGACCACTGAGGACCTTGGCGATTCGAAATCCACCTTATGTGGGTTTGGACTTACCTGTATATTCCATGGACAACTTCTACATTGTTGATAAGCAGGAATAGACATGGATCGAGGAATGACAATGCTAGATATTTAACCCACCCAAATGATGGCACACTTCATGACGCTGCACTGATCATAGTCTTTGATCTAATGGCACTGCACTACGCATACGGACCAAATGACATAGTGTTGCATTCACCGGGGTCGGGACTCCGTACTTTTTTCCGAGTACAACCAAGTACCCGTTAAGATACTGGATTTCTGTCCGTCGACCATGCCTTATGTCGGAAAGGGTGGATGAAACATTTCCCTGACGTTTGGAAGTGCGTATGACTTCCTCCATGAGACTCTCCGCCTCGAGCTCCGGTGGCATTCTGTCCAATGGTACCTGACTCTTGTCCGTGTTTGGAGCGAGGGAGTCCAAGTAAGATTCGGTCTCATGTTCCAGTTGAGCACGAAATACATCAGATGCTTCTTTGCAGGTGTTCCGCAGGATACTTTTGGACCCACTGTCACGGAAGAGCGCGCCATTCCGACACCCAAGTATAGCCGTGAGCGGGTTCACCGCGGCGTTGATCACGAGCTTTTTTCGCATGGCAACCTGTACATCTGCCATTGGACACCATTTCGTTCCTAATGTGTCAAGTGAACTCAGCGCAGCCACCGTCTCTCTCAAGCTGCGATACTGGACATGCGATGGGTTGCCGGGTTGTGCGATGTCGTCGAGATCGAGCTGCCGCTCGTGGCTGGGTTTACTCTCCTCGACCAGGGAGGCTTCGAAGTCGCGTTTGCGGGGGTCGGGCACGATACCGAAGTCGACCGTACCGTGCGCCGTGTGAACAACGTGATAATTGTCTTTGAACCAGGCTTGGTTCGTGTTAGACGCGAGAATAAAGTTTGGCCTCGTCTCAGGATTGCGGAAGACATGTTGCATGATCTCCTCGAAGATGCCCATGCCGTCCTGAAATAAGACGACCGTGCTGCTGGCATTTAGCCTCGGCAATAAATTCGAGAGCGCGTCAACGGTCTCAGTGGGCCGCGTGGTGACGATAAGAGAGTCGATGGGGCGAGTGTGAATATCCTCCACGGGAGGTACGTAGTTGCGCGCCTGGCCTCTTGTAAGGTTGGGATTGAAAGTCATGCCCACGCCAGATATTTCGCCTTTTTCGACGACTTCGCATTGGAACCCACCACAGCTTTGGACGACACCGCGCGCCTCCATGTACAATTCTCCTTTGCTGCGATTATGCGAAACCCATGCTTTTCTGTACGTCTTGTGGACGAGCGTGACTGATCGAGAGGCAGCCCGGAGATGGTAGGCAATGAGCAAGCCTAAAGGGCTGAGGCCCAAGACGTAGAAACGCATAGGCTCTCTCACCCAGAGCGAGGCTTTCTAACGCTAAACACCCGGCAGTGAGCGTCGAATAAAAGGATTCCTTAGCTGAACGTACACTTGGTTTGAAAAGGCGTTGAAGACCGTAGTAAGCGAGTGGATCGGGCCGCTGAGAAAGAGTTACTCGATTTGGAATGGCCACCTAGATAAGATCCTCGAACGCTTCTTGGACCGTGCACTATTTAAGTGGACTAGCATTCACACACATCCAATACCCGCTGAACTTTTCGTCCATCATGTCGGTTGAGTTAAAGCGGACAGGGCAGAAGGTGGAACACCTTTTCCCAGCGCCTTGGTGATTTCTGATCTACTTTACTGGACAGATGCCACGAGTTGGGTAGGTTTCTTTCTAGGCTTATCATTGCTGGTCTAACCATACTCATAGGTTTGGGTTGTGGAAGGCAAGTCTTCTTAGTCCTAGCTTCAGATTGCTTACGAGACCAACTCGGCACGAATGCAGGTAACCAAGTCGAGCTGTGCAGAGGTGCGTCGTAGTAAAATGATCCAGTTCGAGTGCTTATCGGCCCCAACTTAAGACTGTATATCAAGCGATCAAGGCTGGCTACCGCCTCTTAGATGGTGCTGGCGATTATGGTAATGAGAAAGAGGCAGGCGAGGGAGTCCGTCGCGCGTTGGCGGAAGGTATCGTCAAGCGTGAGGAGCTCTGTGAGTATCAGTCGAGTTGCTCCGATCTCGTCCGATCTTACTGAGATCGTGACAAGTCATCACTTCCAAGGCAATCACCATCTCATAGACTGTAATGTACAAGACGCTTACTCCATTCTCGACAGCTATGGAGCACATTTCACGCTCACGATGACGTAGGTCTCATCTATTTGGATAGGTGAGTAATGCTGAGTACGGGACAGGTCAAGAAGATAACCCAAATGCAATTGGGCCTCTGGGGGATCGAGTATTTCGACCTATTCTTGATCCACTTCCCTATCTCTCTTCAATACGTCGACCCTAACCACCGCTACCCTCCAGAGTGGTGGGGCGACGACGGCAAGGTGCACTTGGGTAAGTCTGGAATTAAGAAGCCGGTGCTAGCTTGGCCTTAATGCCGCCCAGCGAAGGTACCCATGCACGAAACATGGAAGGCAATGGAGGAACTCGTTGATGATGGACTTGTAAGGAATATCGGTCTGAGGTACGCACGCAGCAGCCTATGGTGTCGACAAGTCACTCCATACTGCGACGCAGTAACTGTCAAGGGTCTCTCATCCTCGACGTACTGCAATACGCCAAGTACGAGCCTCAAGTTCTCCAGATCGAGCTTCATCCTCTGTTGAGTCAGGAGCCTCTCGTCAATCTTTGCAATGTTCTGGGTATTGCTGTGACGGCCTACTCTTCCTTTGGACCACAGAGCTATGTTGAGCTTGGTATGGGCCAGGGTGCATCATCCCTCCTCCAGCACGATGTGGTTAGCGCCATAGCGTCGGCTCACGGCAAGAGTACGTAGCCCTCCAGTGCTTGTGGAAATGGCAGGGATTGATCGCAGCGATACAGCTACGGCGCAGGTCCTCCTGAGATGGGCCACTCAACGCGGAATAGCTGTGATACCCAAGAGCAATTCTGTAGACAGGCTTGTCTCCAACTTGCAGTGCGACAGCTTCGACTTGAAGGAAGAGGAGCTGGCGCAGATCAACGGTTTGAATATTAACCGTAGGGTGAGTACTTTGGACATGATTTCTTGTCGACACTTGACTGGCTTGTCCAGATGAATGATCCGGGCGACATCGATCCTCGTATGGCTATCTTTGCGTGAGGGTACATATTTGTAACACGATGACTAGGAGTACAATGGATTGCACAGCCACCAGATGTGCGCAGTTGGCGCAGTATGTCGGAGTTTGAAATGCACGGCTAGATATATGTCCAGTACTCTTTCCTCGTCGACAGCATCGACCATGGCCCCCGCACAGTTCAAGCTAGCCAAGCGGGGCAATCCGACCCGTCGTATTAACTTCAGCACGAGACCAGACTGGTCCACGCTGTCGGCCAAGATAGCGACCTTGTTCAGCATTCCAAACGACAATGTTGCAGTCTCTTACATAGACGCCGATGGGGACGAAATCACGCTCAGCTCAGACGAGGAGTTACGCGACTACTACAAGACTATCACCCCCTTCCCCATTCCTACTATCAAGTTTACTGTGCTTGATCTTCGGTTTCAGGCATTCAGTCAGATCCCTGTTGATTCTGAACTTCCCCAAGGCACAGCATCGCAACCTTCTCCCTTCCGCAACACTTTTGGGGGCCCTGAAACGTTCCCTCTGGTCTTCGAGGTGGATGATGAATGGCAGAATCTTCCTGTGAATTTGGGGAGCCTTTTCCTCCCCAAGGACAACCCAGACAGCCCTCATGCGTTTGTCGAGCTGCTCGAGAGTGAAATCAGCCAGTCCAGAAACTCCCCAGAGCCTCATCTTGGAGATGGAGATACTCTTCGCTCTCGTTCGCCTGCCCCAGAACCCTTGCACAACACTCTGGAGAAGGGCAAAGAGAGAGCTTACGAAGACCTGCATGCCAGGGTGGATGATATCGACGACGACGACGACACCTCCACCGGATCTATTATTGGAAACGAGGCTCCACACAAGCCTCCCGTGCACGTCTTTGACGTGAGCGATACGGACTTATTTGGACGGAGTACCAAGTCGTTTGCTCGAAGTGGAGCAGCCACGCCCGCACAGGCTCAGAGCACTCCTGTGTTGTCTGAACAGACGTTGAAGGATGTTGCTCCAACTCTGACCGAGCGTGTCTCCCCCTGGGTTGATGATCCCCCCCTTCCCAATATCGATCCAAACGCTACTGCGCCTTCCCTGACCCATGACGTCGCGGCAGTGCTCACTACCTTTTCTAATGTTGTCGCCTCCCATCCAGAGCTATTGGAAGGCATTCGCCAAATTGTATCCAACACTACAAGCGGCACGTACTGGGCAGCTCATCGTGAGGCCCTATCCAGGGCCGCAGGAAATATCCAAAGGACCGCTACAGCGGAAGCGGGCAGGACAATCGAGGAAATAAGACGTACTGCAGAAGAGGAAGCTGGAGCGAGAGTTGCAGAGGCTTTGGGAAGAGTATTCCGCACCTTCTCGCACGACCAGGGCAATCGTGATGCGATCACTGGTGACACCAACACTGCCCGAATGCCGAACTCTGACGAGCAACCGCATATGCAGTCGCCAGATTCTACTGTACCACCGCCTCACTCCCTACACAGTCACCGCGGGGAGCGCCGTTCTTCGTGGTTCAATTTCGCACATCATCACCACCGCCCTGCTCCATTTTGGGCTGCTTACCCGCCACCGCCACCGCCGCCACCGCCCCCGCCCCCGCCCCCGCTTCCGCCTGTACCTAGGAGCTGGCCTCGTCCTCCGTCCCATCGTTTCTGGGGTCGTAGCGGCGTTGACTTCAATGAACCAGCACCCGAAGCAAGAGCACCTGCGGCGGAAACGTATTCCCATGGTAGCGGCATGGCAGGGGTCGTTCGCGTAGCATCTACCCCTGTCAATGAAAACATTGCCCCAGAGGAACTCCGCGCGAATTTGGAAAGGGCGAAGGCGGAATACAAGCTCAGCAAGGAGAGGTATCGCAAGGCCAAGACAATTAGGAAGATGTCGGAGCACAGACACAGGGACAGACGTGAAACTTCTGTGGAGAGGTAGGTCGATTATGTTGCGTTCGCATGCATTTGATCCCAACGACTTCTGTAGCCCAGATATCTCTAGACAGGTTTCTGATGGCCCAGCAGCGGCCGGGCCAGGTGCAAGTTCAAACAACATGAGAGCATCGAACATCAATATGTCCCCTCTTCCCGTTCCGGAGCCTGTATCCACAACTATTGACGTGCGTGTTGCGAGTCCCGTACTCCCAGAGCCCGTTTCTGCGGGGGACGTCCACATCGTCAGTAACGCCCGTGGCCCATATCCGCAACTCGAAATGTTCGAAGTGCCGAGGCGTGGCCATACTATCTCACGCACTGGGCATCGTCACACTCACAGTGAAGCAAGAATTCGAGCGCTTCACAGAATCATGAGGAAATTATCTGATGTTAGTTGTTCAACTTTTTCTACCGCAATCCATATTGAATATTCTTATCTATTGCAGATGGGCTTTACTGAGGGATCTCATCCTAATCTTTACCAGAAAGTGATGAACCAGCTGACCACTACGCCTCCGACTGGCAAAGATGTCGAGGATGATATTGTTACCAACCTGATCGAGGAGCTGATTCCCAGTACCTCGAATCCACCCCACGCCGGTCCTTCTAGGGATGGTGGTATTCCTGGCTCCTGGCACTGATATTGTTTGACGAGCTTGTTCTACAAAGGAGAAATTTGCGCCGAAATGGTGGTATCTGTTGTCTGAATCTATGTACTCGTTGAGGTTACCGTTTGTAAATTTGTGTATGTTTTAGTTGGCGAATGTTGTATGTAGCGCTTTATTTATTGAGAAGTCAGCTTGAACAGAATACTCTTTTGCAAATAACGCGTCCTCGGTGAAACGGATCGACTGTCCGGACTGCCGAACAAGACCAACATTAGCGCGCCAGACTTACTTTGCTCAAGACAGAGGGGCGATCTCCGAGTAAAACTGTCGAGGAGGGACCAAATCAAAAAAGTCATATAATAATGATATGTCGGGGAACGGTGACAAGCGACGTCACATTGCTTTCCGGGCTTACCCAGCGAATTTGAGACCACAAAGCAAGAAAACACTCGACCATAATCCGAGCCAATACTCATGGCCACTTGCAGGAGCCATGCGTGTGTGGATCTGTGTATAGGGGCACGAATACGTTGTTCTATTTTTTTTTTGGCGGTGAGTTTCGCATTGAGTAACATGCTAACTCTCCGCTATGTTGTTGGCCGAAGTCAAAGACCTTGCTTTGTCCTGCACGCACAAAGCCGCCAGACAGCTTGATGGGCCTTGCTTGATGCACACCGGAAGTGCAAGCTCCAGGGGATGTGCCGGTTTGCGTCTGCCGCTGCCATCGTCCTGGGAAGTTGCAGACACCTTTTTTGCCTTTCAACGCTAGCTTCTCACTATTCACGGGCGAGCAAAGCTGTGATACTGACCTGTATATGGTCCAAGGGATGACCAAAGCAACCATGGCATCTTGCGGAGCTGGGGGGACAAAATCCCTTTATGAAATACCCAGTGGCATAGCCTGAGGCTTTCTTGCGTCTTTATTCCTCGCCCTATGGTGGACGTTACAAGGTGGGTCCTTTAGGTCATTTATTATCACCTGACTAGTTTAAAAGGACTCAACGGTGGTTTCCCAGCGACAAATAAAGGGCGCCCACAGGGACAAACAACACGCTTTGGCAAAGCAAAACAGGCTGCTGCCCTGGCACATATCGACTGCCAATGACCACAGAAAATACAACAGGTGCCACTAGACCAGCTGGACGGTATAAAACGGCGCAAAGCGCACTCTTTCACCCGCCATCTGTCTTCCAACAACACCTATCCTGCCGCTCCCCACCTCTTTCCTCACCAACTCTGTGTCTTTGATAGGTAGATAATGTTCTTTGTCATGTCATAAGCTTGTCAATGACGACAACTTACCAGTGAGGATGGATCCAGGACCCATGAACCCCCCTGCGCTACCCCGTGCTCCGGTTTCCGCTCCTCTTGGTCTACCGTTGCCCGGAACGCCGCAGTATGCCATGCTGCAAGTCCAAGTCCAAAGAGAAATGCTTGCAGTGTGTCCCGAGCCAACACATGAAACTAAAAGCATCCTTAGCATCCCGACCCACGCAGCCCCAATAGATTTGGCGCAGGAGATTAGCATCGGAGAAGCACTAATGAAGAACCTGGGTCCTCGCGTCGACCCATCAGTTATCCAGCGCACCGTCCGCCTCAAATTCTTGAAGGTTTGGATATTCTGGCGCTCCTTTCGCCTCCACGATCTCCCCCAAGAAATCATTACCAACATTTTCCGCCTAGTGGTCTGGTCGACTGGCCATCCCATCGAAGGCGTGAGGCAGCGCCTGTGGCTGACTTGGGTGTGCCGATCGTGGCGTACACTTGCTATCGGTGACGCTACTCTTTGGAATGCCATCTGGTTCCGTGATCCTCCACCTTATGAACGGTCGCTGGAGTGGTTCAGGCGTGCAGGGTCTGCCCGTATAGACATCCGCTTAAATGAACGGGATCCACAATGGGGTCAAAACGAGGACCAGCACAAATTCACTGCCGAGCAGATGTCTGATCTACTTGACAAGCTCTTTGACAAACTCCCGCAGATCCGGATGCTCGTAGTCATCGTCGATAACTGGCCACCTGCCATTACTGTCCTTCGCAAACTCCAAGCAGCAGGGAACTCAGGCACACCCATTAACATCGAACGCATCGAAATCCACCGTGTAGGAAAACCGTATGTCTGGCTTGGTCCCGGCTTTGAAAACGATGGTCATCGTGATCCTCCCATCTTAAATGGTGGTCAGACACGATTATTGAATCATCTTTGTCTGGCTGGCGTCCACATTGACTGGAACGATACCCCACTTCGGAATCTCACAGTTCTCGACCTTCGTTGTATGCCCATGGAGGCTGTCCCCACCCTTGCACGTTTTAGAGAAATTCTCCTGGAGTGCCCAATGCTAAATAGACTTGCGTTGGACGGTTCTGGCCCACAACCTATCGAGAAACCTGTTGATCACGTACCCATTGATCTCGTGCATCTCAAGGCCCTGATTTTGGGATCCTTCAGCCTCCCTTACGCGTGTTTCGTCGTTTCGCAGTTCAATGCGCCACATTTACTGGATCTTACGTTGATGGCGCTCAACAACGATGACTACGTCCCCCTCATTAGACTACTTACACCAAAATTCAAGGCAGTGCGGTTGTTAACGCTGTACAGCGTACAAGTGGAGATAACACCACAGGGGAGAATAGAGGTGATGCGATGGTTCCAGTCAATGCCCGACTTGGCATATGCTCGGATCGCACAACTTAGACCGAACATATTGAAGTTGCTGTGCGAAGATCCTGCGAGATACCGCAGTGTTTTGGGGACTGATACTCACTCGGGTCACATTTTGTGTCCGAAGCTGAAGACACTGGAGATCCAGGCACTACCATATCAGGTCATCGTGGACTTTTGTCGACGGAGGAGAATCATGGGCGTACCCATTACTAAAATATATTTGAATTCGCCCTGGTCAAGTTCGCTGGACAGGAATGCGGTGAGGGCTCTTCACAGTGTAGCTCCTGTGTATGTCGCTCCTGTGGGCACTAATACGATGGAGGAGAATGAGTTACTGGACCGGTGAAGTACGATAGTAGTATTGGGATATATGTGCGATCTAATGTGATGTGGATTCAATATACTAGGAAACCAACAGCGACTTACTGTAATAAGATCGATGGTGATAGCGTTACCACCAACCTACTAAACGTTACTACGAGGAGAAAGCTTGAGTCATGTGACAACGTGTCATGTTAGTCACGTGGGCGCGACGCGTTCGATAGCAAACATATGGCTGCACTAGTTCATTAACATTGTCGAAAGCAACTTTCCCTTCCTGTCTGTTGTATCACATATGTCCCCCCTCGAGTCCACGGCCTCGTCGACAGCGGAGACAGTCGACTGCTCACCCTCATCTCATACTGGTGCAGCCGCAGCCGAGGGGTCAAATGTACTACCTCCCACTGCCAGACGGCGGAACAATCCTGCGCAGTTAAAAGGCCTACAAGAATTGTTTCAAATAACTCCACACCCATCACGCGAACAGCGACAACACCTGGCGGAGGATCTGGGACTGTATGTTGCAAGCAAAGCTTGCCGAATCTTTCTAACTATCACCCAGGGAACTCAAGTCCGTTACCAACTGGTTCCAAAACAGACGTCAGACAGCTAGAAGGAAACTTCGTACCGTCAAAGAAAATACCACGTTGAATCATCGAGCGGCGCGATCAAGTCCAGGGCGTAGCCGCCATTCTCGTCAAGCAACTTCGAATACCCAACTTCTGCGTGCCGTCTCCCTCGACAAGATAGCTGAACTATCGGAACGTCCAACCCAGACCTGCACTACTGTACCCAGGATGCCCTTTACTCCGAGTACCCCTAACGTACGAAGACGACCTTGTACATCTCTTGGTACCACAGATCTATGGAAATACATGCCATCATCCCCACCCCTCCCCCAGTCATCCCCCGCACGAGAAAAGGCACGTCTCTTGGCTCTCCCAGTACAAGCCAAGACATTTCGTTCTTTGGAGTGGGCATGTCTAAATGCTAGGAGGGGTAATAGGATTGATGATCGCGAGGACTTGTCATCACCCGACACAGACGGGGGGTCGGTGTTCGATGGTTCCGTACACACCGATAGCAAAGAGTCATCTTTGCTGGAAGAAGACGATTCGGCTATTGGGCTCAATCCGCGTGCTCGCTCGGAGGATGTAGAGGCTGCAATAATTCTCCTCGGAATCAAAGCACGTTCTTAATTTTATTTTTAATGTTAAACGGACACAGACATGACAACTGCTGTTGTACTTGCCTTCATTATTATCCATTGTTATTTGCCAAGTCTAGTTCGTTTCATCTTCATCCAACGTACCCAACGTACACACCCAACGCTCTCTTTCTCACCGTAGGTTCTGCATTGTCACAATTTGTTCGTTTGTAGCAAGTTTGTAAATGACGAAACTCAGTCTAGAATACCTATTCCAAAGCTGGTCTCCAAGTGATGAATGCAACTAAATACTCACGAGATCAGCACTGGTCATCAAGTAAATAGCTAATACATACTTTTGTTGGTCAACTGTCATTTCATCTTGAGATATGGCAAGCTGGTGGAATACGCTACTGGTCATCGTATAATCGCATGATGGGGACTACAGGGCTATTATTAGCGTCTGATCTGTTCCAAAGGATGATGGGACGTCCAAAGATGTCTCGGCTACGCTAAAGGACCATTGTAAAAGAAAGAGGCCTCGGGGTGGTCCATGCGTACAATAGGTGTCCTGAAGGACAGCTATTATCTCGGGTTCCAAGGTACGAGTCTCCAGATGGCAACAGAACTCAGATCGCAGGCACTATTGCGTTAGTTATGTGACCAGTACGGAGACGGTCACTGCTCGCGTCGATACAGGTTGTAGTATACTAAAGTGCTGACCATAGTCTAGGGTACTGGGAGGTTCATGAAGTCAGTTGTGGGTGAAAGGCGAAAGATATCGTGTGGATCTTCACTGTCATCATCTTTGCACTTAAAGAACGTAACGCAGGAAACCTTCATGCTTGTATAGACGTCTTCGCGACAGTGTGTTTGATATCGGTGATACTTTACATACCTCCAGTGGAGTCATCTATTTGTCCCAGGTGAGATGTTAACAAATATTAGGCTACATTTGCCGCAATGCAAGCTTGTGGGTACTAATTTGCAGACAACGCTAGGAGATGCAACAAGTGACCTATATAAAATGCTGAACAATATCAAAACATTTAAATATCAAACCAAACCCGGTAGTCTGATGATCAACCGAGAGACGGTCTACTCCGTTTTTTGCCGGCCTTTATGGGACCTGAAGGTGGGGTGGGTTGTTTTGGGGATGGAGCACTTGACTGGGATGACCTATGTGGACCTGGTGCACGGGGTGCAGGCTTAGTGGATTTCACTGCATTTGGTAGAACCAACACTTTCCCCATGGGATAATCACGGGATTCTAAGAAACCGTGAGGTAGCACATAACATCGCAAGTAAAATACGAACCTGCAATTTCCTTGAACACCGGTGTGAACTCTTGTAGCACTAGTTCAGTAGGAATGCCTGTTGATTTCCCAATGTTGGGCTCTTCGTCAACAGACATTGCAGCGTCAACCTCCGGTTGGAAGTCAGGCTCTGTCTGTGGTTCCGTGTCGGTTGTCCTCAGATGCAAGAAGCTATCAACCAGCGAGTCGAAGAATGTATCAATCGACGGCATCAAATGAGATGGCGCATCAAAAAAGCTTGCTGTTTCACTACTCCTCCAAGGTAGGACAGCTGGGTGTACATTTGAATGGTCGTGCGGTTGGTGAACCGAGACGTTAGTAATGGCAGGGACACCGAACATCTCCTCGAATAGTGATCTTTTCGGCGGTACTGCCTTCCGGAGAGCCACGGAAGGGGCACTTGGTCCCTCTTGTGCGTCAACAGCGTCTCCCATCAGGATCAAACTATAATTGTGGGTGAGACCGACCAGCGAGAATGACTCGCTAACCGGAGCAGACAGCTGCGGGTACCAAACCAGATTGCGGATTGCAAACGGCAGCGTGTGCACCATCTGAGGGACTGGTGATCGCGCGTGAAAGATGGTAACGGTCACTTGAGGTAATGAACGGGAGGAGTGAGTAGTGATAAAGGCATCCCGACGAGGGTGAGGTTCCACAATTTCAACAGGTCGATCATTTCTAAACTGCCAGAGGACTGAGAATGATAGTTTAGCGGACATCAACAACATTCATAGAAATTCGCATACCTGAACGTGACACTACATTCCATACAACCAAGTCTAGACCACTGATAACAACGAGGAAGCGGCCACTTGGACCTATGAAGTGTGCTTGATGCGGTCTCGGAGATTCGCGACAGACGAAAGTATGCTGAGGTACATTCGTGCAAGGGTCATACAAGACAACAGAAGTGCCAATCGCGACTGCTAAAAGGGAACCATCTGGGGACCAAGACGCGTGTCTAGGGGTATCTGATTCGAAACCAAAGCTTGATCTTGGCACCCAAGAAACTATCAATCAAGCTTGAGATTCTTGTTTGCCAGTCCGGATGAGGACTCACCCTCTTGATTACCTCTTTTGTCTTTAATTGTTTGAATTCGCCAGCATTTGAGCTTTCGATCTGCCCCCGTAGTCACTAGTTGTACAACTGAAGCGTCTGGGCTAAAGGACACGGAAGTGATCTCGTGCAGTCCATGTGGCCGGTCTATTCTCGTGCTCAATATCCAAAATGCGTTCTTTTTGTCCCAATACCAGAATTTGAGGTATATTTCACCACGGAAGTACTCGTTGCCCTCACGGCGGTCGACCGTGGCCATCCAATCACCAGTGGAGGTTATGACGGCATGTTCTACTCGTGATGGTTCTAGAACCTTTTCATCTCTTCGTGAAACTCGGTTGGACGGAGAAACTTCGAGTTCGGCAACGAGGGCGAATGAAGACGGTGAAAATGTTTGGAGCGAGGAGGGATGGGAAGATGGAAGGATAACAGTCTCAGATAGCGAGTGAAACGCAAGAGGCGCCGATGATGAGGAAGGGGCTGCAGCTGACACAGAGGGATCTAGGACAATGTTAGGTATGGACAAGGACTGCGGGAAATAGAAATACCTATTCTAATCTGTGCAAAGACCCGCGACAGCTTCAAGGTCGTCGAGCTTACAAAAGCATGCGTGGCATCAGTGAGCCCAAGGAGATACTCTTCCTCTGATGCTCTTGGTGGAGAAACTGCAATAGTCTTTATTGGTGAGCCAACACGAGGGACGAACTCCCGGTTTCCAGTGTGCAGCTGCCAGATAACAAGCACGGCTTCCTCACCACCGCTCAGGAGATATGCACCATTTGTCGTGAACGCAACAGATGAGACTGCGTGAGCGTGCCAATGCAGGGCAGACGTTTGTGATTTCTTCTCTACGCCGACCACCTTGACTAGATTGGGATCTAGACAATACCATAGTCGCACGACCCCCTTGACATCGCCAGTTGCAAAGTAATCCTCTGATGGATGTGCTGCGAGGCAAGTCAACACTTCAGGTGAAACGAACTTCATGAACCCAGATTTGGGATCAGCAATCTGTGCAACATACGCCTTATACCCAGCAACCGCGATCAATCGTTCGCCACTTGCAGAGATTGCGAGCCCAGTCGTTCTATTGGTCTTCCCAATTGGAAGCACCTGCGACGGTTTTTGTATTTTTGTCGCGCTATCAGAAGCATGGGATTTGAGCGACACGCGCAACACTATGGAATTCTCCTCCTGTGCACCACTACTTGTGGCTGGTGAACACATCAGATTTGTTAGCTAGCGGAGTGCAGAAAACACTCACACATGGTTTGTGCTTTCTTCGCAGCGGCAACGAATACATGACCTTTGGTTTTCTCGTGAGTGCAAATATGGTGAATAGGTTGGTCCAGGTCAATGGTACGCAGAAGAGCCCCCTCAAGAAAATCCCAGACCTTGATGGTACCATCAAGGGATGCGGTTATTAGTTGGAAGGAATTTTGTGCACTGAGAATAGCGGAAGTAATGACGTCGGTGTGCCCCTCGTCGTGTGATCGAGGTAGTGTCGATACGACTTTACCGGACGTCGTCGAGCAAATCTTGATCGTAGAACCAACGACAGAGAAGAAGTGGCTGTTGAAAAACATAAGGATGGAATACTGGCAAAACGATGACAGCTACCGACCTTCCGTCTCTTGTGAATACGGGTGGATGTGAGCTTACAGTTGCATCGGTTAAAGAGGTCCAGTTCCATCGTCTCGAAGACGTGTTTTCAAGTTTTTTAAATCCTCCTGATTTCTGTCCGGAAGTTTCACTGCGGTGAGATTCCGACGTCGGTTTCTCCTTCTCTCTCTGCTTGTCTTTCTTCTTGTTACGTTTTGTAGATTGGGATGGTAAAGGTGAGGGGTGGGAAGTTGGTAGTCGAGGGGCATCCCTCGGCTGCGGTAAGATCAAGGGAGCATGGTTTATGACCTCTGCCGCCGCCATGAGCAGAACTCTCCCTGCACACTTGCATTCAAAAAAATGGTCAAACTGCTCGGCATATGCCGACAGAGATCACAGCATTATGTCATCAAAGATCGACATCTACAGTACTGAGTGCATCGAATCTTCCCTTCGTTTCAGCAACCAATTCATCTTCCTCAGCATCATCCTTGTCACTTTCCTCTTCATCACTTTCTACTGGGGTCTCCGATTTTCCACAGTCGTCACTCTCGTATCCATCTTCCCATTCGATAGCCTCGACATTAACATCATGCGATGTGACAATGTCCTTTAGCCATATTCCATTGCCGTTAGAGTTATCCACAACATCACAAGAAGGTGGCCAAAATGCCCATGGAATGTTTCCTTGTGACACGAGTCGAAGAACTGAATGTAGAGGTCACATGTAAGGTGAAAATACAATCCTTGAATATTGAATGCTCACTCGCGTTCCCTGCTCGGTTAATGTCTGGCCTCCCAGCTTTTGCAGTAACCCAACCTTTCTTATCCGCATACGCCGTCATTATATCTATTGCGGTCCATTTCAGGTCAACATTTCCTTTTGTACCGCCACGCTGGCCATTTCGCCAGGTGCGTTTATCTTCGACTGGCTCGACGGCAGTGGACGGATGAGTAAGGGAAAGTATACGTTCTATGGGAAGAAGCTGGGAAATCCTGTGCACGCAGAATGGAATGGCAGCCATTCTGGAGATCGGAAAGACGCCGCAGAGCACCTTCCATACTGTCAACATGCAAAACAGAGATAAGTAGGAAATGCATGCCTGGATATCCATCGGAACAAACGACGGCATCACCAGACCAGGACAATCAATGAGTCGTACGTCTGGTGTCCAAAATAGAGTCTGAAAATGTTTCGTCTGCAATAGTGGTAAGCAACTTTCAAGGGACCAGATCCATGATCTTTACCTTGCCTGGCGTGCGGGACGCCCGCACCATTGTGGTTCCAAAGAGGGCATTCAGCAGTGACGACTTTCCTACATTAGGCTGACCTAGATGCAAACATATAACACTAACATCAGAAAGGTCGGAAACAATCATACCAATCAGTCCAACAGTTAGGAACTTGGGCTCTGGCGTCCCTTCCGGGTCGTCGCTGTCAGCTTCATTGTGCATGCCCACATCCACATTCTCAATCTGTTTCCCCTTCTCTCCCGGATCATCAACCTTCCCGACCCTCGCTCCTCTCGCTTTCTTTACCCTCTCCCAGTCCACGTCCGTCCTTACCCTGGGTCTCCATTCCATTTCCTTCTCCTTTCTCGCCCAATCCGGTGGTATCAGCATCTTATCATGTACATCCTTTAGTACATGAACGAGTCTTTCCCGAAATGTCCCCGCAATGTGTGGCTTGTACCTAACTCTACCCTGGATGGTGTGTTCATCTGAATCAGCCACCTTTGGAGCATAGGCCTCGACAGGAACGACCGGGATACCGGGATACTGGGTGTTTAGGTACGACGTCCACGCAGCTACAAGCGCAGGACCGGATATATCCACTTTGGTCAGGACTAGTATGACGTTTGCCATCTTGGATTTGCATGTTGTATCGGTTACAGTGTCTGCACTTGCACCTGGTAAGGATAGATAGGAAGCGAGAGATGCGGGGAGATGCAAAGGCGGACAGCGAGAATCAAGAAGCAACAAAATAATGTCCGACATTTCAGTGACCCGCCAGCTGTGTGCACAAATGAATCCATCGGTGCATAGATACAAGTCCCATGTTTCGAACAGTCAGCTTCCGTATCAACAATTCAACAAGGTCACATATCGGCGGTGACATACAATTGTCTCCATACTTCCAGATTTCTCTCGAAATATATTGGTGGATGGGGCATTCCAGACGTTTCATTGCTGGTAGTGGAAGGCTGTGTATCCGGTCTGGGCGACTGCAAAGCTTGATCACTTTGCTCGTCGGCCTGAGGAGTTTTGTTCAAAGCGTCACGCCATTGTTCGACGGCTGCATCTTGCTGCGAGAGCCACCGACAAAAATAAGCTTGCTCGTTACCGTCAACCTCGGCTTTGCTCATCCCATATTTCCATTTTGGCCGTTTTGGAATATAAAACCGGATGGCTACGTCCCCGATCGGTGGTTTGACCCAATCCTCATTTAGCACGTTGTAATCTTCAGGAATTGGCCGCAGGATCGACGATGTTGCCGCCAGCCTCCTTGTTTGGGCCAAAAATTCCCCGTCAAGTTTCACGAATGCGCTTTGTAGTTTCCGTGCAGTTCGCGATGCCTGTTCTGACATCTGGCGCGCCTGAAGAGAGTGCCCCGGAGCTGGATCCCTACGGTACTTTTTTCGTCGTCCAGAGGGCGAAACGCCAGAGTGTGAGAGAAGTTTCTCTGGTGCATCACCCCGTTTTAATGCGCGTTTTAATTGTAACTGAGCCTTGCGTTGTTTTCCTGATGGTCCCATGTGAAGTGGTGGTCAGTGGCGAAAAGATCATCTTATCTTGAGATATGAGCACGTGATTTCTCCTTCACCACAACAATGATGTCGACGTGGTTTGGTAGCAGGGCAAGTCGACGTTCACGACTGCCCCAGACGACGCCTCCACTATCGCAGACTCACCAACTAGCAGAAACAGAAACAGCAACTCTCCCAACTGACTCGTCTGTACTCAAACACTCACAGTCGATCTCCACACTTGAACCACCAGCGGCTTTCAGCCCTTCCTCGTCTCGGTCCGGTGCCCTACTATCAGATGTTCACGCCAATATAAATGATCCAAGTGCATACGGAGCTGGGAGTATGAGCCCAATACCCGTCGATGTAAGAGCTAGGGAAGACCCAGACCCAGCCGAGGCACTTGCCAGCCTCGATCTTGATGATACCTATCCAGCTGTCGACCTAAAAAAGGACAAGGGAAAAGGCAGAGAAATCGAAGGACCAGGTCGACCACTCTTCACGCCACAGGATGCCGTGCTCACTGAAGTCTTTGGGTTTCCTCTCCCTGCCAACCCTGAAGCTACTACTACGACCCTTAGTGACTCGGGTTCAATGCCGCATTCAAGCGTAGCCGCGGGCGGGTCGGCTCCGCTTCCACCGTTACCCCTTTACGATCCTTTCTCGGGTGCCCGCATAGGGGATCATACCCCACCAGCGACATCCACTGCTACTGCGAATACTACTTCTACTACTGGCGTGGAACAACCTGGCCAACAGCAAAATAAATCGCATTGCCTACCCATGACGGGTGATTCTGATCTATGGAGTCATCTCTCACGCGTCCTCGAATTGCAAGCCGAAGTGGCATGCATGCATGCCGAGATGGAAGGTGTAGGTGCCGCAGGGAGTAGTGCAGGCGGTCATGGAGGTGTCAAGTTAGGCCCAAACTCGGGCACGAGCGACACGCGTCCGCCAGGCGTGAACGCAGGTAACTCAAAGAGGCGGATGAAGGGCGCAACGATGCCTGTAGGCGATGACGATGAACCGCCACAACAAGTTAGGAGTGCGGACGGGGCCGTCACGGATAGTTCGTCGGAAGATGAGGACAAGGACGACGCAAAGGGATTTGCCAAACGGAGGCGCGATGAAGACTTTGCGAAGCTTGCTGATCAATTCACAGAGCGCAAGGTTGCCATCTCACGCATTATGGGTAAGGTAAAGTATTTTGATTTCTCACTCGGAACTTTGACGCAATGTGATGCAGCTGGACGACCTATCAGCCGCATTAAAGGCGTTCCACGCGCTTCCCACCCCGCACATGGACTTGTGTCTTACGACTACCTCCCGTACCGACACGATCAGCTCCGTAACATCGGGTGCCACAAACACATCCATATCCTCCCCACCGCCTCACCACACGCGCTTCTTTCAACCTGCCATCATTACCACTGATGTTGTTCAACCCACAATGTCTTCCGTCTCGTCCAAGCCATCACAGGCTGCGCAGTCGCATGGCAAACTCATTTTTGATGCCCAACATGTCGACAGTCCTGTAGAAATGCATGCCACGCAATCGTCATTTAGGTAGTATTTTTCTCTGAGCCCTCTGCGCCCCCTTTGCGGATCTGGTCCTGCATACATTTATTGCAGAAACTATTACACTACAGACTTACAACTAACATGAGAGCAATACCATATCATAATTTACTCGTTGCAAGTCAAATAACCATGGATGGTTTTATGTTAGGGACCTGCCCACCACTAGTCATCCAGTCAGAATCATGGAATCAACCACCTAGTAAGCCTAGGGCCATGCGCAACTCCTTGCGCGCCTGCTCCACATCTTCGTAGTCCAGCGATGAGATCGCGAACCTACAATGTTTCTGGGCTTTGGTAATGGTGGATGGGGTCAGTTCGAATGCTGGTATAGGTGGCGGCGGGACAGCGGCGTGCATAGATGGATGTGACGAAGGGGGAAGTGATGACACTGGAGATGCGAATAGCGCGGTAGTGGATGGTGGAAGTGGCGGTGCTGAGGATAGGACATCCGCCCCAAAGATGGCCGTGTATTCGCCCGACGATGGCGGAACAGGAGGACCACTGGGCACAAAACCGGGAGGGAGGTCCGTGATCGCATTCTGCGGAGAAACGGAACGGCCCGGACGACCGCGAGGAGGCGAAGTCGATGATGCTCGTTGTTGCGCAGCATACACGCGCGGTGGTGAGCCGGAGGGTGAAGTGGCCATCTGTGCATCATTCGAAAAGTGGACTTGGCGAGGTGATTTTTCTCTGGGACGCTTGGGGTTCAGATGAGGATCTCGTTTAACCTCCTCGTCGCTTGGCGCGCCCTCGATTTCAGAGCTGACCCATGCTGACTTTAAAGTACTGGAGTCCAAGGCGTGTTCACGAGCCAATTCATATCCAGGCGTGGCTGTCGTACTCCATTGTCCTGGAGTGAGGGTCTCGTCGTCGTGCTTTGCTTTTTGTATAGGCACGCTGTTTGCTTTAGCAAAGTCGGATGGGGGGATTTTGGGTGGAGAAGATTGCCGTCTAGGGGAACGGGCAAGAGCTGTGGATGGTGAAGGATCCCGGAACGTTTTAGGTGGAGTAGTGGGGGGTTGAGGGATGGTAGAGGTAGGGGGAGATGGCTGGAAGGGAGCAGGGGTAAGGTCCGGGCTGACTTCGGATGCTGCGGGACCTGCTGATGGCTTCCTGCCCTCTCTGAAGGCCTTGGCAATATCCGCTGCCTTCCACTTGGCGTATTTGATCTTGCCTTCTGTCTACACGCGAGTGAGCATGCTGGCAAGAGTGAAACACAAGCTAGCGTACTGCTTCTGAGATCTCGGACTTGGGGAAGATCTTGAGCACTTCAAAGAAGTTGGAAGCGGCGAGGAACTTCTTTGCTGTGGCTCTGGTGAATGTAAGATAAGCGCTCTATCGCTGGATAGTAGATGCGGCCACTCACTTGGATGCTCTCCCAGCTCTGTCCTCGTCATCCGCCGCCTTGAAGACTTTCAAGGCAAAGTTTTCGACATAGGCTGCGCTTGCAGCTTCCATATCGACAGCATCGGTTGGGCCAATTTCATTCTTTAGGCGTTCAAGTGCAGTGAGGAGATCGAAGAGAAGAGTGCGCGAGGCGCTATCTTTGACTTTGGTAGAAATGCCCAGTTGTGCTGCATAGTACGCACCTAATGGTGATGTCAGTGACAACGATTAGACGAGGGTAGTGTAGATAGACGCACACCAGTAGGCAATGATCGGTTCTCGTTCAACGAGTTCTTCTGCGCGCTGAAGAAAGGGGGCGATGCCCTTGAGACCTACAGAGACGGGGGGCAGACCAAGAGACATGATTGTCGTAAGTTGTAGTCGTTAGTGTGGGGATGACGGTGAAAGAAGTAATTGGGTTTATATATGTTCGACGCGACTTTGGAGTGTGGCAGACGCGGCCAACGACTCACAGCTGCACCTCGCACCGTCCACGAGGCAGCCGATGCAAGTTGCTCGTCGTTGTTCTTTGTGGATTAGCAGTGCCCTCGATTGCTGTTGCAGAGTTTGCCCCTCGCTTTGTTCTCCACTCACAAACAAGGTTCGAAATGGGGTTCACCGGGCTCACCGGGTGGAGATTGCTGTAAGTTCATCCGATGGCACTCGATGACTTCATAGACAACCGGGAGCCCCAGACTCGTCGCACGAGCACCCACCAGGTGACCAAGCCTATCACAATAGCGCTTCACTAGGCCAACACGTTGCGACAAAGGCAATGGCTACATCACTGCTCTGGTCGGTCTCCAGTTGCCCCGTCCGCCTTGCGTCATAGGTATGATCGAGTGGAGAACGAGTGTCGAGCGCCGGATGCGAATTCCCCACACCGCATTTCTCACTCACAGCATGGCCACCTCGAGGCAAGGGCGCATAAACAAGCCATCTCCGGTCCTTCCTCACCGCCCAACTGGCAAGCTCACACGTTGACCCGACACAGCAACGACGAGGCTGCCATCCAGTTGCCCCACTGCGGAAGGAACATATGTTTTGACCATAAACAGAGCATGTGCAACAATTAGCTGGGCACGCAACGTGCCATCCTCCACAGCCAAACCCAATCATGTAACTTTGAAGACCCGACACACCCAAAGAAACCTTGCGACCAAGCGGAGCTGCCCTCATCTTAGATGATTAACCACTACCCTTTCTAGGATTTTGACGTCAAAGTCCATACCGTCAGGTGTTACGTCGTCTCCGCCGATGGTCCCACCAAACATTCGATTCTCATCTTCTTTGTGGAACACACCTACAAAACCAACGAATGTCCGTGGCAAGGGCGTCAGCCGTTTATTGCAAGTAACGATCAATAGGGTCAGGTCACAGGAAAAGTCCGCGACCCTTCCATGATACTCTTGGTCACTCCTTGGGTTCACGTGTACTTTATTGAGATGAAGTCATACCGAAACCAATAGAATAAACAACACTGCACTTAATGGGCAGTGAAAGTATGCTTGGCAAAGCACATCGCGTAAAAGAGGTGCACGAACGCGTCTCTACCCTCAGACTGGACGAGAATATCCCTTCGTCCCCATACATGAAGGATATATGTGCGGAAAAGACACTGATAATCCGCACCTCGTGTTTAATCACCGTACGCCGAGGACCGGGCTTTTAGGAGTGATTGTATTCAAAGGTGAGTTAGTAGGACGTAATCCCACATCCAAATGGGACAACGTGTGGGGTAGCTAATGTTAGCATACAATCGAAAGCAATGCTGTGCAAAAGCGGGGTGGCACTCGATCGATGCTATGCTTCGTATAACAGCTTGATATCATTGGATTGGGAAGCTGGAGAAGTCCCCCAAGTGTCAAGAATGTCGGCAGCAGAACGACCATGACAACATATCCCCAGCCCCGATAAATCATGACCCCAAATCGAATGCGAGGCACCAACACTCAATGGGGAGCCACTGAAGCCAACCGACGATCTCTATAAAAAAATTGACGGTAAAGCGGCTAGATGGCCGCAATACGTAGTAGGACCCACCTTCTGGTTTCACCGACTAGGATTGGCCAACGTACTCATGCTTCAAGTTGGTTGCAGGTCTCTGAAGAGGGAACGAGCTCCGACCCAGAATCTCATAACAACCTCATTGCGAAGTGCCAAATCGGTTTTCAACGTCATTATCGATGCAAGCATTTCCATTTCTACGGACCTCAGTCAGCAGGACATCCCCGTTCCAAGAACCCGAACCCCAGATCTGGTGGTTATTGGTCTCGATTCTGGGGGAGCATCACCGAAACTTGCAATTCAACACGTTTGCAAAACGTGTCCAGGGGACGTCAAAACGCAAGAAGACCGAAGAGTAATTATTGAAGCCAACTGCAAAATAACCGCATAAGATAATTTTTTTCTAGTTAAGAATTGTTACATAACCGTGGAACAGACGGGATGAGGGAAAGGAGACCGAATTAGACATAGGAGTGCCCTTACAGATGGCGATGGAACGTCTGATGGAACTTGGAGACTTGTGATAGCACGAAGTGTGGCGTACGAGTCACATCAACTCTGCTGGAGCGTGTACATTTCAGCTATTGCTTCGGATAACGATGCATCTCATTATACTGCAAATACATGACCGAGTTCTGAACGGTAAAGGACACTCAGCGTGATGGTCGGGTTTCGCCTTCAAACTACAGGCACAACAGCACCTAGTACAATTCCAGACTCATTCCATCGTTGATTTCATAATCACGGAGAGTGATGTGGTCTTTATAAATGGTGTACCTGCAAAATATACCAAGGCGGTCAATATCTACCCATGAATCGGGCAAACATAAATAAGGGAAAGGAGAGGCACCAACGCTCCAAGTCGGTTCCCCGGACGAAGATACAAAAGGTACAAAAGATAAACTGCGTACCATTTCTTCAGTTGGATCTTTTTTTCGTCGGTCCCAATTTGTGCGGCAATAAGTTTCTTCAGAACGCCAACTGTATCATCTGGACTGCACTTGACGCGGACTTCATGACCATCAGAATGAAGATCCCAGGACGTGGTAATTCCGTACCTTTGCGACCAAGTCGATCGTTTGCAATAACCTAACAGTATATGAGCAGCTCTTTCTCGACGTCGAATGCAACTGCTGACCTCGATCAATGCCATGACTGAAGTTGCTAGATAAGATCACTGTGGCTTACGCAGGCGTGACATTGTTTTTGTCACACGTGACAGACGTGTGACCTCTCTGGTGTTCGTCCATGGCAGTGAGGCTGAGACGGATTAATGGCATTACAGACACCAATCAGAGCCGCGACAGCGACGCCAGGCTTTTATCGTGCGTATACGCAGCCGCAAATTCAACGTGTAGCACCAAACATTACCGACGATTATGAACGTATGTTACTCCCTCATTTTGACGGAGTGTTTAATGGATACGTCTAGGATGGTACACCGACGCAACGCCCAGCAATCGGATGGTGCTCTCCCTCCGGTGTGGCATTCAAACCGAGATAGGATGGGCGCTTGATCGCCTGCACAGACTTTGCACGAATGACCAGTTCATTCTCAAGACCATCCCAGGTCTGACGGAAGCACTTTTTGAATGGCCAGAGTGGTATGTCAAAGAGGGCCATCGAGAATCAGAACAATATCCCTTCTTCACTATGTCAGTGGAAGGGGAGAGGAAACGACGACATGCAGCGGAGTCTTTGTTTATCCTACGCAACTCGGCCATGAACGAGCCGAATGCCCAGGAACTCATGAACCACTCTAGGACGCTACCGCTTCTGTTCGGGGCGGTGACCAACCTCGATCCAAACGCTGAAGCCAATGGCGAGTTTCTCCTGAACACTATAGAGCTCTTGCAGGCGATCTCCCAGCGTGTGGTACTCCCACAGTCATCGCTGGATGGCAAAAATCCGCTCGCTGCTCTACTACATATAGTAGACCAATCGTCAAATCGGTCTCTAATCGTTGCAACTCTCACCCTCCTTGGCCAGCTCTTTTCTAACAGTGCAAATTTGTCCCGATTAGAGGCAGATTCACCAGCATTATCTGCCTCGTTGCGGTATCTACCGCTTTTCGCCGACAAGGCCCTGGTAGAGGCTTCTTTGAACTATTTGTACGCGCACTTTTCACATCCACCAATGGTGAAAGCATTTTTCCATCATCGCCTTATGTCAGGCACGCTCCGCATCCTTGTGAGTCTCCTTCTATCGGAGCAAGCTGAAGAGACAGTGTCACTGGATATCCCAGTGTCTGTGCGCACCATTCCAGCAGTTACAATGGTCACACCGGACCATGATTTGACGAAAGAAGAACTTGACCACCTTCTTCCATTAGGAGAACCCCAACGCTGCTATGATTGGTACGCCATCCCTTCATTAGTTAGCGCGATGAATCTATTAACTTCGGAAGTCAGGATGCGGACGATGTTTGTCGCAAAACCAGAAGGAGAAATGACGCAGGTTGACTTCTGGAACCTTTATAAGGATGCGTTCACTCCGTATGTCGAGCGCTATCCTGTTCTCGTTGCTTCCGACGTCATCAAAAACGTAAATGTGGTGTTTCCCCAAGCACAGGCGATGGTTCTTCCAGGTCCTCCACAACGGTTCGTCGTACGTGGGGTTGACAGACGGAAAGAGGCGCAGGATAGCCCTAGGTTCAAATGTCAATGGGACAGATCTCAATGTTCTGCACCAGCTTTTGGGTCTGCAGGAGAACTGTATGACCATCTCCTTCAACACATAAATGCCATCGAGGTTCCCGAATCACGCTGTCTGTGGTCATCCTGTCCAATTCCACCGATTCCCAAGGTCCGTCTCGGGTCACATGTCTTGACGCACATGCCCAGTTCACAACCGCCTGCAAAACACGCTTCACAAGATGACATGGTCACCCTTTCAGCGAGTGATGAGACATACCCAATGGCGGATCCCACTCAGCGTCCGCCACCGCCACCGCGCAACGCAGTAGTTACTTATCGTCGACCTACCGTCGACCCGCCTTCCACTTCACTCACTGCGCTACTCCTGATTCGAATATTCTTCCGAACCTCCTTTGTCGCCACAGACTTAGCTCCACGCGCGGATGGTGAGCGCTTTGGTTTCCCAGGGGTCGTTATAGAGGACGAAGGAGAGGATGCCACGAACGAAGACTACACGTACGAGGCTGAAGGTGAACGAAAGGGCAGACGTGCATTTGTGGGCGTGAGGGGAATGATGGAGGATGTGAGGATAAAAGATGAAAGTCTCATGAGCTGGATAGTAGAGATGGTCGATGCGGCCTACGATGGATTGCCTCAGTCGTGACAAAGGTGACTACTCTACCAGCTTGGGAGCTGCGCAGGGTCACCTTCCAGGGCTAGGCGCTGAGCGCAGTACTAGATAGGGTGTACCTTGGAACACCAAGAGCGCTACTATCATAAATAGTGTATCCAACAGTCATCATGCGTACCTCCCGCAGTTCTTGGAGGCTTAATTCAAGATACGTGACGACCGTAAACAAGCTCTTCCAGGCGAGCAGACACGCTGTTCGAATGCCATTCGCGCGCTAACGTGGCAACGCATTCGTTGTGCAGGGCTTGACACCAGCTCAGATTGCACCTAATAGTTCTGCCCAACAATTCTGGAATGCTTTCTTCTCCCATGACATCGACCGGGACTTTCTTGCCAAGTTCCTGACTTCGATACCGAAAGATGCATGTCTCAATTATCACAAGGTTCGACTTCGACCCTCGACGTTGTCATGCGTGCTGACAGGCGGGGGGGATTGCTACTGCTAGTCAGCCATAAATAATCTATTCACCGCGTGTGTGAGGATTGCACAACAGAGGGACGAGGACGAGGCGGTCCGTGGGCACGCCATTGAAACCCTGTCGGTTCTATTACGCAACGTGCTTATGAAGGGCTTCGCTGGATGGGAAGTGATGGAAATATTCGCTGGAGGTGTAAACCAGAGCGATGCAGTTTTCATGGTGAGCATAGGGACTCATACGACGTGAAGGAAGTTGATATCCTGCAGGCATTTGTGGACATGGTTGCGCAATACCTTGAAGATGATGGTGCACGAGGTTAGTTGTCTTTAATATTTCTGTGCGATTTGGGGCCCAAACATCAGATACTGCAGCCAGCGTACGCCATCAAGTCCTTCAGCTTGTTGTCACGTACACTTGCGGTATTGCCCAGCTTAGCCCTGGTGCGTATCTCCTCCGACGCGATCTCTTTACCTCCATCGTCAAGGTAAGCAAGTTGTCAATTCCCCAGGCCAGAGCCTTAACGCACCAGGAAGCTCGTAAAATCCCCTGACACCGAGCGTTTCACCTTCGAGGCAGTAATCTTCCTCTCCCTCCTCGCGAATTTTCACAAATCGGACGCCGCCAAGCTCAACCCGTACCTACAACGCATTCAAACTACTACAGATACGGAATTTATGCACAAACTGTGCTGGGCAGCGAATTTTGCATGTGACACTGCTGTTCGGTGAATGCCCCTATTCCTGAGTTTGTAATGTCTCTTTGTTAAACGGATACGTAGGGCATTTCAAGAAATAATGGATGACTCGATACCAACGTTTTCGAAAAGTGTTGGTGCATTGATTGCTTCGTTACGTCCGGATCGCGCCCTTTCCCCTCTACCACTCGATCTGCCTAGGGAATTATTCAAGGACCAGTGTGTTTTTTTCTCGACAATTTTAGGCTTACGCCTCATCCATCCTACAGACCGATAGAAGCGAGTGTGGCACTCCTCCCATTATTCGATTTCCTTCACTTGAATTCCGCCTTCACGCGAGTCTTTTTGGATGCAATTTCAAATACCAATGAGAAGGCACATAGTAATCGAATATCCCCTCTTCCTTATACTATTTTGTCGCTCTCATCCTATATACTAACTCATGCCTCGTCCTCAGCCTCTCGTCGGGCAATGTCATATGCTAACCTAACGATGAATCTACTTTTAATTATGTCCGAAAATGCGAGAGCAATGGAAACATTTTGTCAGCCTTCAATACAAGCGATTAGGCTATGTCGACAGGTAAGCCACTCTACTGACCTGCATTTGCACGCAATCTAATTCGATACGATACAGCGGCAACCACTATTATCTACTCCCTCTCCATCACGTCCACCCCTTTGTGCGCTCCTGGACTGTTGCACACTTTGGCTTCGGCATAACCTCCACAAACGCCTGGAGGTCCCTACTTATATGTAAGCTTTCCGAGTCGAAGCCATCTATCTCTGTCTAAAACCGACCCAGCACCTGTATTTTGACTTGTTATCGAGCGATATGGTATCTTCAGAAGGTCCGGAAATGTTTGGGTAAGTTATTTGTCTTCTATCTTATACCTCTCCTTAGATGTGATATAGACTACAGGTGGCCAGAGCTTTGGTCAGCTCTACTTGGTTTGTTAGCCTTTCTATGCAATAGAGCAAACAACGTTGCGGTGGCCAGCGGCATGCAGAGACTCGTTCAAGAGGTCTGCTGAGAGTCTTTGATGCTCGGGGGTAGGAAGCTAATTAATTAATTTCAGACAGTCCTTTTGTTGGACCTGGTGCTCTGCAAGATGGAGGTTATTGTGCCTGCCCTAGAAGATATACACACGTTGGTGGTAAGTGACACAGTGTATAATAATTCATCCAGTGTCGTGAGGCACGTTCAGTACGAACTTGTGCGATCGTCGAACGTTCTCCAAGGGCACACGTTGCTTCTGCAATCCTTCGGTCAAGACGGACCCAAAGCGTCGCTTCGTTCAGATACCGCATCCAAAGCTTTACGACACCTGTTGTCAGTTGTATCGCATTACGAAGGTCAACTGTCCGCAACATCAACAGGCACTGCCAAGGATGCCCTTCGGACTGTGGCCAGACTCATTGAGAAGGACGGTTTGTATGGTGCAAATGATGTCCGAGAAGCCGAAGAGCGCCTGTGAGTTGCTTTGCTGTCGTTTTCACAAGAAATGCTGACCCTGGTCACTGTTAGCAATCGGCCAGAAGATACGGCCGGGTTTCTCCGCTTTGCATACGAGGATGCGTTATCGCTCATGCCATAATACCGCGGGAATGCCGCGTACCCACAGATTAACGTCGTGTGATCAGCAGCCGGGACATTACGGGTGGCATTTGGGTCATCGCATGTTTTATAGACCAAGGGCGTAGTAGAAACACTGGCACTATGGCCCCAGTCCCTTCAATGTGGTGCACTCTGGCTCTAAGCTGCTAGTAGAGTAATAGCCGCAGGTGCCTTGTTTGCACAGCCTGAAAGGCTAAAATCCATTGTGAATGACTCCGGGTTTCAGTATACCAAATGAGGAAGGTGAAAAAAGTTTTTCACTGGATTGGTCCAAGTTGTATGCGTCCCCGAGCAGCGAGACGGAGGCGTTCAGTAGAAACCGCCACCAGGGCAAAACCAACGAACCAATAAAGCATTCTACAGTGGATTTTACGCTGCAGGGATGTTTCCGGCCATGTCTATGCAACTTGTGTTTTATCTTCGCATTCCCAGCATGATAAGATACGCTTTAAAAGTGTAATTATCGGCTCGGTGAAACCTGGCTCGGTGAATAGCTTCACCTTTTTTTGCTGGACTTCCCCCTCTTCCACCCGCATCGTATCAGTTGATTTCGGCCTTGAGCCTTCCACAAGAGCCATGGCTGCCCTGCGTCTTGCGTCCGCTCGTCTCAGACAGACTGTTCTCTGGTCTATCCTGCCGCGAACCACTCTTTACAGGAGCTGGTCATCCACGACGAAAGGATCCCGCTCGCTCTTTGATCCACTTGATACCTTTACAGAAAGACACGTAGGTCCGGATGACAGCGAAACTGCCTTCATGTTGTCGCAGTTGGGCTACGATTCCATGGAGGACTTTCTCAGCGCAACCGTCCCTCCGAAGGTTCGCATCGCTGACACTAACATCAGCGACAAAGTCATTCCCGCTTTGAGCGAGTCGGAACTTCAGGCTCGTGCCAAGGAAATCGGCAACAAGAACTCCCAGTTTAAGAGCTACATTGGAATGGGATACCATAACGCTGTAGTTCCCCCAGTCATTCTTCGGAACGTAGGTCATTTCGGGCATCCCGATGTGGCCGAATGTCACTGAATTGCTCATCTTAGGTCGTTGAAAACCCTGCCTGGTATACTCCGTACACTCCCTACCAACCCGAGATAGCCCAAGGTAGGTCACACGATCACAATGCCTGTTCCCCATACTAATTTCTTAAGGTCGTTTGGAGTCTTTGGTGAACTACCAGACTATGGTCATGTCATTGACTGCTATGGACATCGCCAACGCATCCCTCCTTGATGAGGCGACAGCTGCTGCGGAAGGAATGATCATGGCATATGCCAATTCTAATCTCAAGAAGAAGACATTTTTCGCAGACAAAGGAGTCCTTCCCCAGACGTTCGCTGTCCTTGAAACGCGTGCAAAAGGGTTTGGAATCCGGTTGGTGGTCGGTGACGCGGTTACTGCACTTAACGACGATACCATGCGCGCCGACCTTTGTGGGATCCTCCTCCAATACCCCGATGTTAACGGCCGGGTAACTGATTACAGGGCACTTACCAAAGAAGTACATGCGTCCGGCGCATTGGTCGTCTGTGCTACTGATCTACTTGCCTTGACGTTGTTAACGCCTCCCGGAGAATGGGGTGCCGACATTGTCTTTGGAAATTCTGCGCGATTTGGCGTCCCATCGGGTTATGGTGGCCCCCATGCCGCGTTCTTCGCTGTAACAGATACTTTGAAGAGGAAAATGCCGGGAAGATTGATCGGCCGTAGCAGAGATGCTCTGGGGAATCCCGCCTACAGGCTGGCACTGCAGAGTAAGTGGCCACAGTGGGCAACGTCCTTCATCAATTTTAATGATATATCCAGCGCGAGAGCAACACATTCGTCGCGAAAAGGCGACCAGCAACATCTGCACGAGTCAAGCACTCCTTGCAAATATGGCTGCCATGTACGCCGTCTACCATGGTCCCGACGGCCTAACTAGTATCGCGAAGAAAGTTCATTTCTTCACGCAGCTTCTTAAGGTTGCTGTCGAACGCCTTGGATACAGGGTTGTCAATGATACTTTCTTTGATACCTTGACGGTGAATGTTTCTTCTGCATGCGACAATGCAGAAGTGGTCCATGCGGCAGCTGCGCTCAAGTCCATTAACCTTCGTAGGATAGACAACTCTCACGTTGGCGTTACCCTGGACGAGTCGGTGTCATACGACAATTTGGATTCCCTAGTGGATATATTTGCTATCGCATCTTCTCGGACAAGGGACCACCTTACTGGCGTACCTCAACCAACCAGTCCCGGATACCCCGAATATCTTGCTCGCACATCCGAGTTTCTTCCTCATCCCGTTTTCAACAAGCATCACTCCGAGACAGAGATGCTCAGATATATCTTCCATCTCTCATCCAAGGACTTATCCCTTGTCCATGCCATGATTCCCCTTGGCAGCTGTACGATGAAGCTTAACAGCACTTCAAGCATGATTCCTCTCACATGGCCTCAGTTCAGCAATGTACACCCGTTCGCCCCATCCGATCAAGTCAGGGGCTACAAACAAATCATCGAGGTATGCGAGTGTCTATCGTCATGCTTCGAGGCCATACTTACACGTATCCCAGGAACTGGAGGCTGATCTTTGCAAAATTACAGGATTCCACGCATGTTCCGTCCAACCTAATTCTGGTGCAGCAGGTGAATATACTGGATTAACAGTAATTCGGGCATACCATGAATCTCGTGGAGAATACCATCGAGATATCTGTTTGATTCCTGTCAGTGCTCATGGCACCAATCCTGCCGTACGTGTTCTGCAGACTCTCTGTGTCATCACTCCATTGATACTCCCCTGATAATAGTCCGCTGTATTGGCTGGCTTGAAAGTTATCCCGGTCAAGACTCATGTAGACGGTAACCTTGATCTTGCAGACTTAAAAGCGAAGGCCGAGAAATACAAGGATAACTTGGCTGCATTTATGGTAGGTATTCATGCATCGTCCCAGGGCAGTCCTAATTCGTGTAGATCACGTATCCCTCAACATTTGGTGTCTTCGAAGATGGCGTTGTGGAAGCTTGTAAGATTATTCATGATCATGGCGGCCAAGTCTATCTAGATGGTGCGAACCTCAACGCCCAAGTTGGTTTGACGAACCCTGCAGTATGTGGTGGTGACGTCTGTCATCTGAACCTTCACAAGACGTTTGCGATGTTGGTACCCCGTCCACCTCGCTCTTACTTAATCTAATAATTTCTAGTCCTCACGGAGGCGGTGGCCCGGGTGCAGGGTACGGTGTCACGTCCCAACACCTTGCATGATTCTAATCTTTACATTTATGGCAGGCCCATTTGCGTCGCTAAGCATCTTGCACCTTTCCTTCCTAAACACCCTCTCGTTGAGACTGGGGGTTCCAAAGCCATCAACGCTGTCTCTGCGGGTCCATTTGGTAGCGCGTCAATTCTTCTGATCTCGTGGGCGTACATTAAGATGCTGGGTGGCGCTGGTCTTTCGCAATCGACTAACCTTGCCTTGCTTAATGCAAACTACATGGCACAGCGGCTTGCAGACCATTACACAGTACGCTTCAAGAATGCGAACGGTCGTGTTGCACACGAACTGTTGATTGACCTCGCCGAGTTTGACAAGACTGCCGGACTCAAGGTCATGGATTTCGCGAAGCGTCTTCAGGTATGAAAAATAGGGTGAAACACGTTTCGTTAATCTGATCTATTATTTCACAGGATTATGGTTTCCACCCACCTACATGCTCGTGGCCCATCTCGACGTGCATGCTTATCGAACCCACCGAGTCAGAAACACTGGAAGAAGTTGACAGGTGCCTGAAACAGCACTTTATTACGTTTACTCTCTCTAACACCACGCAGATTCTGCGATGCTATGATCCAGATCCGTGAGGAGGTTGAGGACATCATCTCCGGAAAACAACCGCGGGACAACAATCTTCTGAAGAATGCACCTCACCCACTTTCGGCCATAGTCGTTTCAGACAGGGAATGGAACCGGCAAGTCCTACCTCTTCCCATCTGTCTTAAAGTTAACATACCCTAGTCCATACACAAGAGAGCAAGCCGTTTACCCTGCGCAGTGGCTGCGGGAGAAGAAGTTCTGGCCGACGGTGTCTCGCATAGATGATAGTAAGTCGAGCATGTTGTATACGCTATACCTTTTGGCTCACGGTTGCAAGCTTATGGTGACCTTAATCTTGTCGTGAGTCCGACCGTTTCTTACTCCCCTTATCCCGCTTATTTTTCCCTGCAGTGCGATTGCCCTTCGGTGGAGGAATTGGCCTCATCTTAAGTTTTCTTTAATGCTTTTTGCAACTGTGATAGATTTTTGGGTGACTATAGTGGTTTCTATTCCTGTAGAATTCTTACACGCGTCCTGTTCAACCACCACGCACTGTATGTTTATACCATTGACACTCGTCTCCTGTGAGACAACATCATCGAGGTTATCGTGATCCTATTCACTAGTTTATTAAGACACCGCCGCAATATGCATCGGCTTTATCACAAATCCTCCAAGTTCTGGCGGCAGTCTCTCCCAGAGGTCCGGAAGGTATCGTTGGATGCGGGTGAGGACTTCGTCCTGCTGATTCGACCTTATAGCGAATGTCAAAAGTAACTGGACAGTGTCTTCGTTCGGTGCCACGTCCTTCTGAACTTTGCCCATCTCTAGGCAGACCATTTTCACAGCATCGTTCAACCTGCCCACACGGCACATGCATTCCACGTAAGTATCCCAATTGCCCTGGTTGAAGAGGAAGGATCGCTCTGCAAGCCTCGAGTAAACTTTTTGGGCCAAAGGCCATGCATTGGCAAAGCCACATGCATCCAGAATAATAGAAACGCTCGCATGATCGAAGTTGTCACTCACGAGGAGCATTTCCCACACCCTGTATGCTTCCGCAAACAGACCGACTCGCTGGTAAGAATCCATAAGCTGGTTCCAGAGCAAGATATCGGGCGTGATAGTAGGGTCCAGCGTAAGGTGATCATGAACACGTCGAACGCATGCCGCGAGACGGTCTTTCATGTCCTCTGATGCATCAGGAGCTAACTGGGCCAATCGCTTGAGTAGCTGGGCGTATATAGCAGGAGTAACTGCTTGCCCAGACAGGCGCATATCCTTCACGATTTCGAAGTAGTGCCATATCGACGGAAGGGACCCATCTTCTCCGAAGTTCAGCTGGGATAAGGTGCGCAAAATCGACTGGTAACCTCCGGCAGTAATACGAGGGGCGTCGGGACGTCTAGCCAATCGCCGGTACGCCTCCAAAGCTTCATCGACGCTGGAGGAGCAACGCATAGCGATCACAATCAACGAAGAAATGATTATATGGCTTTGGAAAGGTATAGCTCTCGCCTCCATCTCAGCCAAAAGCGAGAGAGCGACTTCGGAATACTTCTGCACATCAACTGAGGTCCCCATCGCACGAAGAAGCGTGCCATACATATAGGCGTCTGGTCCAGCGGACCGCTCGCGCATGAAACCCGGATCACCGTGGCGGGGCACGGCGTTGGAAGAAGATGGCGGGATGGCACGCGCAAGGTCGTTGTATAACTCCAACGCGTGGTCAATCTGTTCATCATGGATCCTCCGGGACGCAGAGTTGCACAGTGCACTGATGAGGGGCTGTACCAGAGGAGCGCTGAGTGGCAAGCCAGTTGACCGGAACTGCCCATAGTTGGAAAGCGCTGTCGCAAGATCACCCGCGCGTACAGCGTTGGTGATTATAATTGACCAGTGAGAAGATGATGCCTCCAAGTCAAGTGCTTTCTTAGCATATTCCAGATCGGAGGTGTGATGACTGCGACGCAATACAATGGAAAGGGTACGGTGATGGACCTTGTAGCCACTTTTCTCGAGGGCTTTGCAGAGCTTGAGCGCTGAGACTAACCCATGCCGTTCCACTTCAAGCTCCAGGTCCTCCTCCCATTCTGAAAGCCTTGGACTCTCTTTGATTGCTCTATTGCGGAAACGCCGGTCGAATTCCTTCTTGATTTGCGTTGCTTGTTTCAACTGGTTAAGGTTCGCAAAGCCGTCATGGAGCATGTTGGCGGTGTCTTCATCGTACCAGAAAGTATACTGCTCGATGGTATCGAAAATCCTGAGGAAATCTTGCATTGTAGCCCCCCAGTCGAACATAGCCTTGAAAAGACTTTTGAAGGTACGATTATTGGGTGGGCATCCACTGTAGGCCATCTTGGACAAGGCGGTTTTGATTATACCGACATGGCCCATATCAGCACAATGCTCGAAGAACATGTGCCAATGGCGAAGACACGGCTGGACTTTTCCTGGTTTTTGGCGCATTTGGGTTAGCCAGTTGAGCAGCGTCTGGGGGTTTCCATGTTTCAGTAACCCGCGAATTATGTGATCGTGCACTTCAGCCGTCACAGAAGGACCGCAAAGAGACGAGAAATTCTCCAGGATTTTCTCAATCAAAGCAAGGTCCCGAGGTCGCGCAGACCTAGCTAAGATGTCGAGCACGTAAAATACCCGACTCTCCTCCAATGGACGTCGTGGAGGTGAGGACTCGTCCAACAAGTTCAAAGCATTGTGGATCTGGGAATGGATCACGGTCAACATTTTATCTGGACCCCGCTGCACATCATGAGAACGGTTGGATGGTACAGAGTGCGGTGACTGGCCGAGCGTTCTTGCGCATATCTTCCTATCTGAAAAAATCCAGTTCCGTCTGGCTCTGCAGGATGCACGATAGAAAGCAATTGCACGCCGTTCCAACTGAAAAGCTGCACGGCTAAAGGACATTCATGCGTGCCCAAATATTTGACGCGTCGAGAGACTAACACCCTTCAAGTGCAACTTAGCAAGCCATAGAAAGCTAGATGTCCGTACATTCCCTACCTTCTGAGTTGGTGCAAGAATAGTCTTCCCTAGGCAGACCACGTATGGCTGGACGGAAGATTCGTTTCCTCTCGATTATGACGGTGAGTCGTGGGAAGCAAGTTAGGACACGTCTGCTGCACGCGTGCGCCTACACCACAACTTGCACTCCATACCATCATGTCTGAAAAACTGAAGGAATTCATGGAAATCCCGCAAGAATTTGTGCGGGACGGTAACATGGTATGTGATAAAAATGTAATATAGACTATTCTGACGAGCATTCACAGTTCCTAACCCGCTGCACGAAGCCTTCACAGAAAGGTTACTCTAAGATGTTCCTCAATTGCCAGAGTCGCTAATGGGTCAAATAGAATTCTTGCAAATCTCGAGAGCAGTTGCGATTGGTTTTGCTGTCATGGGTTTCATTGGATACTTCGTAAAACTCATTCATATTCCAATGTGAGCAGGATTTTTGGAGTCTCCTTTCATCCTTCGACTAATGGTGTTCACCATCAGAAATAATATTTTGGTGTACGTGAACCCTCTCCCCAGTATCACATTCTATTAACAAGCTATTTTCCAGCGGTGGAGCATAGAGTACACCATATACAGTCCATCGGATGACCGTCGCCTTTGTTATACTCTCGCTCATGTCACAATGATAATTGCTAGTACTCCAAGTTGCATTGTATGTCAGGGCGTCACAAAGGCAGGAATGATATCTGCAAAAGATGTTCACCATGCCGCCAATATATGCGCACGGCAGAAGTTCATGACTTGCGATACTGTATAAGAATCCTGGTGCCACTTAACGATGGAGCCTGCTGATAGGGATGTACAGGAGTGGTGGCAGGTTAAATGTAGGGTGACAATTTGGCCCTCGGATGAGTTGGTTGACACAAATTTACATAACAGCCAAGGTAAAGAAGACCAGGATGGGATGGGATGTCTAAATTTGACCGAATATGCAAACCATACTCCACGGGAATCTCGCTGCTCCCTTGGGATGGATCCAGGGACTGACTAGTAACATGTCCGCTAGGAGTTATCGACGAGTAGTAGAGGAAACCTCGCCGATGGCTGCGCAAGTTCGACGGCGGGGATGAACCCTGCGTCCACAGTAGTAACACCATGCGGCAACAATGCAGCCATTTTGTCTGCACCATCCTTGGTGGATGACACAGGTAACACAGGCAGAAGTGCTGATATTAACATCTGCGTCCGTGCCAAGGTTTCCGAAGCACTGCGGGCTAGGTCGTGCTGAGGTACCTTCTCAGAAACAGAAGACTGCGATTGATATTAGTCGATGAATAGTGCATTCGTACATGGAAATTCTATCACCTGTATCTGAACAACTGCCTTGTCGAGCAACTTTAAAACTGCAGAATCACTCTGCCATGTCGAGATTACCCGACGAAGGTAGGACAAATCATAGAGTGCTTGGACATGGTCCAAGAAAATACCCTCATCTACCACATGCACGAAAGCATCTGAAAATCTCGAAATGGTTTCGAGTGCTACACTGCTGAAGGGCATTGGATGATGAACCATGCCAAGGTCATGCAGTGAAGAAGAAAGCGAGTGCAGGCATTCCAACGTCAATAATGATGGCCCTAAGTTTGTCGTTCCTGCTTATGAAATGAGAAAATTCTCTATCCCACTAACGGCGGCCATACCTCGATGAGACCGCGATGAAGTAATTCCCTTGGTATATCTAGTGATCTCACTTGATACCGCGTAATCCTTCCAGTAATCAATAATTCGCTCAAACAGAGTCCTGGCCCGCTGTCGAAAATCTGTCAAGATTGGGTTATCACCGTTCAGTGTCAGATTTTAACGCTTACCTTCTGCTACAATACCTCCACAGCCAATGCTTGAAGGAAAAGAGGATGTAGTTGACAATTCAAGGGCCAATCGACCATGGAAGACTAGACACCTCGCTCCTGCATCAGAAACTGGGACGGCGTTAGCTGGAGTGCACAACTTTTCAACGAGGGAGCTGACTCTGATCTGTTACGAGCTGGTCAGTAGATCTAGTAAGCGCCTCGATGACATTAGAACAAAGAATTTCTGCTTCGGGCCGATACGCCTGAATTAATTCGCTAGGTCAAGCTGTTAGAACAACAACGCAAGTCAAAATCATTCAACATACTAATTTTGCCCATCATTCCCGGATATTCTTGCACGGTCCAACTGTAACGATGCCGCAGCGTCCTCCAATGTGGTCAAAACATTCTGTAGGCAAGGAGTCCGCCCCCCAAGTTGTTCGGTCAGAAGTGTTCTAGATGTTTGGAACGGCAATTCAAACGAAGAGGGCCCGCTGGCAGGTGGTGTGGGTACAGGCACAGGAATAGTGCCGTATATGCTGCGCAAGGGTGAAAATTCTTAAAACTGTCAGCCATTCTTTCACCGAGCCATAATTGAAGTTATCACCTACCTGCCACGTCTTCAGGAATAAGGAGTGAAAGCTGCTCGACGAAAGCGTTCTCTGCGTTGGTGAGAGCTGACTTCCAAATCTCCATGATTCGCTTCTTTGCGGCCTCATCCACAAGATTGCTGAGAACAAGAAGCTCGCCGTGATTTAGGCTGCATTGGGATATCCATTTCTGTAAAGCCAACTGGACCCTCCATACTCCATCAACGGCTGGAAGTAAGGGAAATGCTCTATAAACAGCATCGCGGAGACCTCCCATGG
Organism: Scleroderma bovista; assembly: GCA_037178675.1. Taxonomy (NCBI): domain Eukaryota; kingdom Fungi; phylum Basidiomycota; class Agaricomycetes; order Boletales; family Sclerodermataceae; genus Scleroderma; species Scleroderma bovista. The sequence continues at coordinate 99,131 of JAYMGJ010000247.1, forward strand.
ATTGCGTAAACCAACCATTCAACTTATCGTTCAAGAATTCTGGACAAAGAGAAGAGGACGACGACGACGACAGATCAATGAAAGGCTTATAGGATCTGATATTCGGAGGTAAGAGTGAAAAATACGCAGAAGATGGGAGCATTGAAAGAACTGTCTGTGAATTAATAAGAAGTTCCACGGGGAGGGCATGCTCAGGTGCCGAACGACACGGTGACTCCGCTTGCATGTATCCAAGAACACGGGTTGCCAGAGGAGTGGTTGTGGAGGAAGCACCAAATATCTCACGAGCAGCATTGAGAGTCTGCGAGATAGCCTCCAGAATAATTTGCACAGAGCGTTTGACTGCAATAGGGCGAATCATGTGCTGAAAATGCGTTGACTTCTCCAAAGGTGCTCGCACCTCCGCTGGGTAACCATTGTGACTTGATTGTCCAGGGATGTCACTACCTTTAGTAAGAAGAGTGTTCAATGTTTTCGTGCGTTGGGAAAGGTAGATGGTCAGGGTATCTGTCAGGGGCCGTGACTCGAGTATATGAAGGGTCAGGAGTGTTGCACAAGTCTCCTGGAAAGTGCTTTAAAAGGAGAGGTTCGACCTCCAAGGGAATACGAACTTGATATGGCTTCTCAACTGCCCTAAGAGATAATGTCGCTCTATGGATGATTTGCGTGCGAAAATGTGAAACCGTTTCCCATTGTCTTTGGATTAATGGGAATTGCTCCTACAAAAAGGTCTGAATGAGGACATAGCAAGGACATGAGATGACTAACAAGAACATCCACGCCCTGATTAACCCAACTTTCCTCATCCATCGCATCGTCTCGTATCAAAGCACGGTGGACGACGCGAGCTAAGAGGAATAACCAAGCAGCTTGAAAGTACTTTTGTCGTTCTATTAGTCGCCATAACTGCTCAGGCGCGTCCAATAGTAGCTTTATATGGGCGGACAGAACTTGTAAAGTGTGTAGATGTGCGTCTATCATATCGCACTTCAGGAAATCACTCATGGACTAAGACAGAAACATACCCTCTCTATGGGCGTCTGGCACACGGTTCTGCGCTGGAGGATACTGCTGAGAGTGAATAGCACCACGTATTTCATCCAGAGCCTCCTGCACACGTTTCGCAGAGTCTGCAATGGAGATTATGACAGTAGAAGATTGGAGCAACTCGCGATAGCGTTCCCTACGCTTTCGAATTACAGTCAAAGAACGGGCAGCACTCCAGGTATCTTGACGCACCCAACCATGATACGAAGTTCTTCCTGCTTTGCTTCAGCATCAGCCCTGGTGAGTGAAATAAACAGGAGGTCTAGCAATGTGCATGCAGAAAGTACCGCAGTTGAATTTGCTTCGTCCGAACTTCAGCTATCGTATGCTTGGAGAAAAGCTGATCGGGGTCAACAAGGTCCGCGATCTCGTCTTTGAGTCTAATTGGCATCATGCTGTTTGACTGCAAACCCGAATAGGTCCCATTTACCACTGGAACAGAGGGAGAGAGTGGCGCCAGCACGCTTGGGGACTCCAGGCTATCTGAGATCTGGACGTGGGGTGGCATGGACGCGACCGTCGATTGTCCACGTCCACACTGAGCGCTGATTATATAATACACCTCCCTCGACGAGTGACGTTATCAAGCAAAGCAATTACTGATGCCAACCAGCTATCTACAAAAGCTAAAGGTCGAGACTGATACATTTCATCATTGTTCCTCGCTGTCAGCGCTCCCTGAGTCAGCGACGTCCACTTCAGCTGGGGTAGATTTTCGCTCTGTAGCAGGAGGTACAGATGGCAGGGGTACTGCGCGTGATGAGGAGGGCCCATTCTGGACAGGCAAATTATTTGATGAATTGGCCAGGCGCTGGTCCAGTGCCTTGAGAGCAAGTGCGCTGCCAACTGCATCAGAAAGCACGGAACTTGGCTAGCTAAAAAACTCACCGGCGTCTTTCCGCCTCTGCTCGGGCACCACCAGGCAACTGGTTGTATCCAGACTCGATGTCATGGGGAGCCGATGAAGGGATCAGATGTAATTTAGTAGCGACCTTGAAGATTGTGTTTCCAAGTGTCGACACCGGTACACTAGCCGTGTGTTAGACAGGTTACCGAAGATCCCGGTAGTAAACCTACTGAAGGAACGGAGGAAACCAACTAGTGAGAGCAAACGTTTCGCTCCGGTCTCCATATGTAACAACGCCTCCGATAGTGTCCGTGGCATTGCGCTTGTAGAAGCGAAGATATATCCATGACACAAACCATCCAAACTGGATGGCGATATACGGACATTGGAAACCAAGTAGGGTCATGATGACGGAAAACGTCATATATGCCATTGGCAGTCTCTGTTTCGGAAATTGAGCTAGAAATTGAATGGAGAGGGGGTAGCATTACCTTCACACGAGCTCTTAAAAAACCAAATATTTGCACTTGGTGTTCAGGTATGATTTGAGTAAATGCCACCAGTATGCTCGTGAAAAGAGCCATTTGACCATGGTATTGCATGCCATACCTAAAAGTACGAATCAGCCCCGAAGCGGTCAAAGGGTGTCACCAGTGCTCACAGGAACAGATCCGCATCTCTTGTCGCCACGAACTCGATCCAGTTGAAAGCAAAGGCGATGAAGTTTGGGATAGTTACACATATGAAGATGAATTTCAAGGTCTCAATGGTACCCCATAGACGCTCGAAATACCGTAAGCATGGTGGGATGACGATCAACGAGAAAATAAGCTAAAAGAGAGTTAGACATTCGGTGTAATGGTAAACGAGACAGACCCACCTCGATAACGGTCACTTCCACTAGCGCCGAGGATACAAATGTCCACGGGTAGAAGAAGCTCGAGCCTGGTACAAGGGTTAGGTATGGTATGTATATGGTGTCGGATGTCCAGCGAATCCAGAGGTACAGGGAAGACGCCGCGATAGTTGCAAATGAAAAGCCGCGCGTCACGGGCGGTATCGATGTGAGATACTGAAGCGGCGTCGAAAGGATGGCCATTTTGATTGTTTTGTCTACTAGAACATCAATATATCCAGTTGGTGGTTTCGACACACTCCAAACCCCGAGCCCAGAGTGAAGTAGGTGTCGTCCGTGTCAGCCGCAAGGATGCCTGATCCGAGTTTGGCTGTGTTTTGCCTCCATGGGTTGGTTACGTCAGCATATCCATTCCATATGCAACGTTGACGATGGTCGACTACGACTTTCGTCCAGGAGGTTCCCTCAAGTTCAAGGGTGGCGTTGCAGATGGGGGAATAGTAAAGAAGTACGTGCACAACCCGTAGTCACGATTGTGACTCTCATAGAATCAGGAAGAAGAAGAAGTCCAAGTCGAGATCACAGGTCGAGGATAGCCAGGACAGGGAGTGCATAGGCTCCGAGGATGCGGACGCCCCTTCCGGCTCTGCATTAGGCAGCAATCGCGGGTCCCCTTCTTTATCTGGCAAGAATGACAGAAAAACGGATGCAGAGCGACGCTTTGAGCAGGTCCAACGGCGACGAGTAAGGCTAATCCTACCATCTGGGAGTGATAGCTGATTTAAAGAGCGACAGCTTGCTGAAAAGGTCGCAAAACTTGCGAGTAAAACCCACAAGGACCGCGTCAACGAATTCAATACGAAACTGGAGGCACTCAGCGAGCACCATGACATTCCAAAGGCACGTATTACACACATCGTTCTCTGCAGACGTTTACAGCTCATTTCTAGGTCGGTCCAGGATAAGACATGCAATTCCCCTCCTATATCAAGAGCCGTTCTCGACCTTCCCAGCATTTTCATGTACCATGCGCCTTTCTCTACTGGCATTTTTGTGATATTCTTGTCGTGCCGCTTCATGTACTAGCCTACCTTCGAGAATATATATCCTGGATACAGGGGATCGGAGGGGCCGCTTATTGTGAGCTATTTGGTGTGCTGCTGTGGATATAAGTAGCACGGATTAGCGGTTCACAACTCCGTGACAACTCTTGACCGCATCCCTCACCTCCATTCGGCTGCAACATGGCTGCAGCACAGCAGGTTGAAAGAAAAGGACACATCTGCCCACCCTCAAATGCAAAGTATCCATCAGATAGATGGGAGTCACTGTTCGTGTATGCATTTATATGCAAGTTCACCAATCTGCGCGGCAAAGTGGAAGGGCTGGAGAGTGCACTGGAGTGAGTGCTCATCCGCTCGATTTGTCCATCATCCGCCTCGTTATAACACGCGATTTCACCTGATGACAGCTTCGAGAATGCATTACTATCGTGTGGACCAGATCCAGTACTCTCCAAGATACTGCAACAGTTTATCCTCAATTTGCGACCACAGACGCGTAACTTGAGGTAAGTGCATGTGCCACTGCAAGTCGTGCAAAGGGAACGCCTGATTTCATGGAATTTTTTCAGTGTAGACCAAATATCCTCAACTCTCTCGAACGTCCTTACAGATGCCTTCAAGGGTTCAGAGAGAACGGTGTTTTGGGATGACCAACTGGGGGCAAATGTAGACCCTTTTGCCAAGTTGGAAGGCGGTATTTTTACCGCTGATTGGGATCTCAAAGTAGGTAACTCTTCGAAAGTGGTACACAATAGCCCCTAAGACGCGTCATTATTTCTTCGGAACAGCTCAAAATTTTACGCCAGCTGGTGGAGTTACAGTTACAGCACTCTGCAGACATTAAGGCAGCCATCGATCGCGCATGGGGCGTGACGCAGAATAAATATAAAAAGAAGGACGCCACCAATGCCCCTCCTGATGCATCAGACTTAAGGAGCCGGGAGAACCTGCAGCTTGTTCCTCTAGGTCAAGACCATACAAGAAAGCGTTACTGGGTTGTAGATGGTTCGTGTGTGGTTCATTTTTGTTACCCCATTACCTATTTGCACGTATTTGGTGCATGGCCGCATTTTTTGGACCCCCATGATATCCGGCGTTAGCCGTTCTGGATGCTGACCGCCACTCTGATTTATCTCAGATTCACCGCGGGTGTATGTCTCGACCAATCCTTGGAAAGTGACGGCAACATTCCAGACCGCGTCCTCGACGCGTGCAGATTACCTCGCCTTGATCGAAAGCCTGAAGACCTCTGCTCCTCAAGGCGAGAAGAAAAGCAAGATAGAGCAAGCTCATGTCGCATTGGTCCAGTCCCTGGAGAGTCGTATTGCGACTATCGATGCCGAGTTTGCGGTAGGTCATATTTTGATTATGCTGATGTGCATCGAGGTCTTTGCTGAAATGACTTGCAGCGTGTACAAAGGGTCCGCCGCAAGATCGAACAGAGACAAATCCTCATGGCTCAAGCCGAAATTAGGGAAACACGGACACGCCGCCAAACGCGACGGCCGGACTACGTGTATGATGACATGGAAAGCAGCGAGGCAAGTCACTGACTACCGAGGAGTGTTATTTCTCATTGATCATAACGTCCCCTTTACCACACCTTGCCACAGGACGACGCTGACGAATACAATGTTGAAGAGGAAGATGACGATGACACATTCGAACAAAACGGTGGCTCTCATTTTCGGACCGACAGACGATCTAGTCGCGCATCTGGCACACAGGCGCAAAGAAGATCTACTAGAGTTACTAAACGCAAACGCCCCTCGCCTGAATTTTTTGCACATGAATGGAGGGGTGAAAGGCGTTCCTCTCGCCTTGAGGCAACAGAAGATATGCAGCTTGATCATCCGCCTAAACGTGCGCGGACGGAGGAGAGTACAACGAGTTCAGGGTCAGCTGGGTGGAATGTCTTCCCGCCATCCACTTCTAATGCCAACCCAAAGCCTAAGATGGACGGTGCCGCCGCAGTAAAACCCAACGAGATTGCAGTGGAACAAGTAGGTAAGAAGAAGAAAAGCAAATTTTGGTTCTACGCTGTAGAACCTATTCCTACGCCTGGCAGTAATGGGTGGCCTGGAAACACAGTTCTGGGCGCCCCAAACGGTCATAATTGTGACGGGCATTTGGGACCTCCTGGAAATAGCAACGGTCAGTGCGCCACGGACCACGATCCTGGCGAAAGAATGGGGTCGGGTAGGCGTATTGATGGCAGCTCATCGCCTTTGCTAGAGCAGTGCCTCTTTTGATACGGTGTGTTTCCAATAACTTCTCCTTTGTGTATTTTCCTTGCAAACTATGGTTCACGTTTCATCCATACCACTCATAGCACTATACTCATTGTCACGCATGTCATTTTATCGTATAATTGAGCATTTGTTCCAACATTTATCGACAAGCTGCCTACTAATGTACAGATTCTGATCTACATTTTTGTATGCTTCCTTGTCCGAGCAACCGCACCATCTTTCTAACCAAGGTAAGTCCGCGGTGGACTGGGCGGAAGATGAGATTTTCCTTGCTGTCGCAATTGAAGTTTCCAATGGCGGGAATGGAATGGAAATGTTGGCTGACTACTATTATAAAGGACGTTATGTAATAGTGTGGTTTCATCAAGTTCACTAACTTTGAAGTCTTGTGGCCTGATGCTTTTCAGGCTCGCAGAGAATGTTCTTCGCAGGATATCTCGATTACCATTTCGACCCCAGCCTTGTCTTTCCCGCAGATTTCTGTCTTGCACGACATCAACTCCAACGAGCGCAATCATACCCCCGTCTCCAGATGATTTCGAACTCGTATCCCTCTTTGATCACCCCCGAGCCGGCGAGAAGTCACGACCATTAACCATGTCGGGTATATTCCAACATACACAGTTAAATACCCCAGCAGGCTTCACTGTGTTAGCTGACTCCACTCTGGTACGCGCTCAACTACTGACGGAACGCATTCTACGCGCTCCCCAGTCAAGAAGCGAGCTTTTCAAGGTGGTCAAAAATCTTGACAGGCTCAGTGATCTGCTTTGCGGTGTAATTGACCTTGCTGAACTTCTTCGAAACGCTCATCCCGATCCTGAATGGGTGCGGTCTGCGAACGAGAGTTACGAAAAGCTCTGCGAGTACATGAATGTGCTTAACACAAATGTTGGGCTGTATCAAGTGAGCGACTTCTTCTTTCTAGTGTGGTTTGTGCTTATAACATGTACAGGTCTTAGACATGATTTTACATGACCCCGAAATCGTCAAGTCGCTTAGCTCAGAAGCTCATCAGACTGCATTGATCTTTTGGCGCGATTTCGAGAAGTCTGCCATACGGTTACCACCGCAGAGCAGAGAGAAATTTGTGTCGCTGTCCTCTGAAATCCTATCCCTTGGCCACGAATTTGTCACTCAGGCTTCTGCGCCACGACCAGCTACTGTGATTGAGCCATCAGAATTGGAAGGCCTCGAGGACAATGGAATGGGTGCCAGACTTCGACGACAAGCTTCATCTACGCAGAAGGGTATTCTCGTGTATCCCGGGTCTCACCAAGCCCATATGATTATGTGTTCAGCCCCGAATGAATCACCACGACGAAAGCTATATGTTGCTTCACATGCAAGCACTCCCCGACAGATAGAATGTTTAGAGCGATTACTATGTGCACGCGCAGAACTAGCACGGTTAGTAGGCTGGGACAGTTATGCCAGCATGACTCTTCACGACAAAATGGCAAAACATCCGGGTGGGCAACATAAATGCTCATAGTCAGTTCATTATTAACGCGTTCAGATTGTCATTATAGAGCATGTAAGTCAATTCTTGGACACAGTATTGGATCAGACGGGTGGACATGCACGCGAAGCATTACATGCATTGAAGCTTCGAAAACAAGCACATCTCAAAAGCCCTTCACTGCCCATCATTCAGGCTTGGGATAGGTCATATTATTGCCCCCCGGAACCTTTGGAACCACCAATTCCGCTTCCACCGCTTTCCCTTGGTTGCGTTTTCATGGGTTTGTCCCGTCTCTTCAAGCACCTGTATGGTATATGGCTTCGACCTGCAGAAGCTCTTCCTGGCGAAGTTTGGCATCCCGACGTGCGTAAGATGGAAGTCGTCGACGAAGACCACGGCGTCATTGGTTGGATATATGCCGACCTCTTTACTCGCGACGGAAAGGCATGCGGTGCCGCTCATTATACGGTACGCTGTTCGCGCCGTACAGATGATGACGACGAGGCAGGCGACCTCAGTGTAGTGGGTACTGAAGAGTTTATTGAAGCCTCACAGAGCTTCGAGGCTGTGAAGCGGCATAGGTTACGTGGTGTACAAGGAGTGCACCAGCTTCCCCTTGTTGTGCTGCTGTGCGAATTCGCTCGTCCAACCATCGCCCGTGGGCCCCCTGTTCTTGAGTGGCACGAGGTTCAAACCCTCTTCCATGAAATGGGTCATGCTATGCACTGTAAGTTTTTGCACCATTAGGCGTGGATTCTAATGGATCTCTCCCTTCACAGCTATGATTGGTCGCACGGAGTACCACAATGTTGCCGGTACTCGATGTGCAACTGATTTTGTGGAGCTGCCGTCCATTCTTATGGAGCATTTCCTCAATTCCCCAGCGGTACTCTCCCTCTTCGATGCTAGTAACACCACCATCAGCGATCAGATTGCCAACCATCATAAAGATCCGTGCCACTTCATCGATACCCACGGAAGCATCCTCCTCTCCGTGCTGGATCAGATATATCACTCACCTGCAGTTCTAGAGCCATATTTTGACTCCACAGCTTCACTCCGGAATTTGTATGATACGCGCGCCTTGATTCCGTACGTAGGGGGGACCTCCTTCCAGACGCAATTCGGCCACCTGTTTGGATATGGCGCAACTTACTATTCGTACCTGTTTGACCGCGTCATCGCTTCGCATGTATGGCAAAACGTATTTTCCAGTGACCCTCTCCATCGCGGCTTAGGAGAGAAGTACAAAACTAAAGTGCTACGTTATGGGGGTGGCAAAGATCCTTGGCTTATGCTCAGTGCACTTCTTGACAACCCTGAACTTGAAGTTGGAGATGCTGCCGCGATGCGGAAGGTCGGCGAGTGGGGTATAGAGGGTGGGGGTCCAATGGAACGGCACTGAAAACTAACCAGTTTTTTTTTACTCGGACAAACGTATGGGTACTTCGTGGTATAGTTTCTGTGACCAACATAATACCCTAGATTCAAATGCGGGCAGGAGTTTACTTCGCAGTGCACCGCCACCAGCCAATTTTTCAAAATAATGACAAGAGCTGCTGGGATTTGAGCGCTTGAGCTTGTGGAACTGAGGCGGTGGTTGCCTCCATTGGAAGGAACGACCGTCTTCTTTCTCGTGGTCTCGGTGGTTAGGTGGTTGTCGAATTCAAGAAATACACAGAAATCCTTTCCGCGGTACTTGTAGACTTGTAACTACAACAGTCGATGGTAATATGTGAAACATTCATGAATATTAGGTATAAGAATACGCCAAAGCTAGAGAGAGCTCAGATCACCATTGACAGCGTACTGGCGATTGACTTACAATACAATGTTGTTGCCGCCTCCTCTCATCTCGTCCTGCGAACTATCCAGATACGATACCATTGCCTTGGACGTAGCCCTCCGAACACAAAAAGGAAGACAGTTGCAAAATAGTTGGATCTAATCCGCAGTTCTGATTAAGGGCAGTGGTCTCGCCATGAAAGTCCGAATTCAACAGATCAGTCCATTCAGTCGGAAGGGATATGGTCGATGCCAAATCCTTCAGCTGTGGACTAGCGGTCACCTCCTGGGTCATAAAATGAACAGATGGCACTGAAAGTCCAGGTAAGTAATTCTCAATGCCACTTGGGGAGTCGTCGAGTCGGAATACATCCAGGGACTTCGAGGTGTCGTGGCATAGATCTAACGCTATTATCAACCTATATCCAAGTAAGTGAGGTAGCAACATACCTTGAACATGGCAGTCCTGCGTTGTTTGCTCCATTGGGATGGAATAAGCATCAAAGAACTTGATTTCCCAAGGGAAAGTTGAATCGATATCAGCGAATTCAACAGGAGGAGGAACGTCGAAGCAGGTAGTGAAATTGATATTGAACCAGTCATCCACACCCTCGCTAGTACGAGTAGGTTTAGGGATGGGGTCTGATACAACATGTTCACGGGCTCCAGTGGGTGCAGCGTACGGGCGTCTCGGTGTGTCCCATCTGTCTAAATCAGACGAAGACAGTCGTCGCTTCCGAGAAGGAACCCGAGGTAAACAAGGCGAGTGCCTTGGGGAAGGGGAATGTGGTCGAACAATCAACTCCAAATCATTAAGTTGATCGTTAACTGTTGAACTACACGGAGAGGGCAAGTCGATCGAATCATCAATCAGTGTAGATGATGAACCAGAACAAACACTATATTCAAAGAATTAAACAGGAGTTAACGAGCGAAAAGATCAGCTCACCGAGCACGCTTTGCAGGCCTTCCCATCTTAGTGCCTTGGTCGTCCGATTCAATGGAACCACTGCATCGCCGTTTCTTGCCAGCAAGAATAGAGAGTGTGATATCATCTTCAACGTCCCTCTGGTCCGTGGGTGATTCCAGAATGGAAAGTGCCGGAGACGTGGCACGTGAGGAGCCTGGTGATGAGTACGACCTTAACGCCAACGTAGTCTCCGTCTCTCGTGTACAACTAGCTTTAGGAAGAGACTTCCCCCCTGCCTTCTTCCTTGCGCCTCCTTTGCTTTCCTCCGTCATATCCTGTACTACAGCATCTAAAGTGCCAGCAAGGGCACTTGGAGTGAATGTTGACGAGTATAGGCCTTCAGCATTGACTTTCATCTCCATAAACGCCTGGACATAGCATGGTGAAAGGCTCTGGTTTGGATCCTGTTTGACCAATGCTCGATATGCTGCGTCCACTGCGTCTGCTCGACAGTTTCGGAAATAGTCGCGACAAATTGTTGTCCACCCCATACGCCGTCTGGCACTGGTGAACCAGGCACTAACAGAAGGTAAAGAACAACCTGTGGCGTGGGCGATAGACTTCTTCACTTCTACGGATGGGTAGGGATTGTGCAAGTTGTCAAGAAGCCAGCGATAGGCTGCTCTGATGAACGAGGGTTGTGATAAATAGTTGCGATCCTCGGCGGGACTACCAGCTTCTGCGGTCAGATGAACGTCACTGAAACCAGTAGCTAGTTGCTCCAAGTCGCCATGTAAGTCTAGCGTGAGGTCTCGATACTTGTTCTCGAAATTAGCGAAGCATTCAGCAACGGCGAGGACATGAGAGGCAACAGAGTGAGCAAGAATCACAGTGTCGTTGGGAAGTTCTTCGCGTGAAGATGCATGTTGAATATCATGCAATAGAGCGGCCCACATATCATCGTATGACTCTAGCTGAGAGACTCCGGCGGATATGGCGGAGAGCAGCTCGTCCTCGACACGAAGTAATCTTTTTTGAATGTTGCCGTGCATGTCACGATGAGGGAATGGTCTTTGCTGTAGCGTTTGTTACCTGAGTTAGATATGTACGCAAAAGGAATAACAAACAAATTATGTAAGCACAATGGAATGCCAGGTGCACCAAACAACCATCAAATACACCCTCGGCGAAGTCCATCGCATTCACTCTCTTCCGTACTTTCACGATGATTTCAATACTCGAAGATATCATTGCCACCGCTGGCCGCTATCGAGCTCCTTCGATCTCTCGTGCAAGTGGGAGAATTCCCTCAATATGTACATCCATCCCAAGTCTACCTGATCCTCCGTCACTTTTGACGCCACTACTAAACCTTGGCGCAACAGCGCAAGTTGCAAACAACATGAACAAGGTGTATCAAGCGCGGGCGTGCGAGCTTCGGGAGCGTTACCAGTCTGCAATTTCAAAGGCACAATTAGAACTTAGTAAACACGACAGCCCTTATTCAACCTCGACGGAGAAGCAATTGGCATCTGTTCTTACGCAGTGCTACTTCAATACACTGCGTGAATGGAAGGAAGAAGCAATAGCAATGCTTCAAAAGAAGATCTCGGTATTGCGTCACAATGCACCTACCGAGCATCCACAACCCAAGTCTACCTCGTTTAACCATGTATGTTTCTTAACTGGCAAGATTAATTATGGAGTTGACAAATTATAGGAATACGTTCCACTTCTGGAGCACTTTTTTGATGAAAACCCTTTTCCTTCGCATGCTGACAAAGCTTTTCTTGCGAAAAAGTCAGGAATGACGTACCGCCAAATACATGTTTGGGTAGGTTCATGTCTAGCTACTGGGCGTGCTCTAAACTGTCCTCAGTTCCAGAACCGTCGTCGTCGCACTCGGAGGGATGGCAAGACACTTAGGCGAAAACCAATGTTCGATGGTGCTACACTTCCTATGGATCGATTGATTCATCGCATGGGAAAATACATCGTCCCTAAGGCTCCGCAACCCCGATTTACAGATGCCACGGTTCAAAAATCATCGGCTCAATTTTCAATGGTATGACTGATCTAATCATCACCTTCGATTTATTAATCCCCTTCTTAGAACGGTGAAGATTCACCATGCCCAAGCAATCCTCTTCATGCCCCAGCACCGCCGCATGTGTACCCGTCAAGCTACCCTCCAAAGTGTTTACATGATCCGTTCCCTGTGAAGAACGGTTCGTACAAATTCCCTCCGCCCCAGTGGTTACGCCGACCATCTGCCACCCTTGTCTTCCATCCCAACATGGACGTAGATGACCTTGTCGACCACTTTGCTCGACTACACGTGCGAGATGTCGATGAAATGGGAACGGGTCTGCGTAAAGGCAGATATCAGACTACTTCGATGGCCTGTCCCGCAACATATGCAATAACCACTACCCCACCGCGGGCACCGCACCCCGCTCTTTTGCTTCCCTCAAGAAGTATTTCCCGACGCTATTTCCCCAGTAAACTTCCCACAGTGCCTGCTCCGTCGACACATCACGCATTTGAGGTATATAGTCAAGGAGGGCGACCAGCTATGTTTGCGTTTCCATCTTGGGAAAGACAGGAAGCACCATTTACCTCGGGGGTTAGGCACTCGCCCTCTGCGCCGTCACCACGCGTCTCGTCGCTATCATCGACTTGCAGTTCCTCAGACTACTCAGATGATCTTTTCAGCGATACACCATCTTGTATATCCACTTGTCCCTCGACACCTGATGACTCGCCATATTTCTCGCTTCGTCCTCCACGGCTACCTGGAGTTTAACGTTCCGTTTGCACCGGCCCGTCTTATTGCTATCTTGGACGATGCCCCTAACTTCGTCTCGGAACCCGCGGTTAGGATGACGCAAAGTGCATTCATACCCCCCTCCTTCTGGTCACACCTAACATGGTGATTACAATTCCAGACAATTGCCGATTATCACGCCATACTTCAGGGTAATCGAACATATACGCAGCTGCCAGTGTACATCACTCACCTATAGGTGTATTGGGAGGCACAGTTTTTTTGTTGGTTTGTGACCAGGGTATTCCTGCTTATTCTTCCATCAGACAACTGCTTAGTTGGTGCTCTACATGGTGATGGACTGTCATGACAGTCAGCTCCCAGAAGGCTGTTATGGAGGAATATAACTGAGAATCATAGCATCAAGGGAGGTTGTGGGCATCGTCAAGAGCAGGTCTCCAGTACTCAGTACTTACTGCTGCTGTGAACCTCGGGAACAGGATTGATACCCGGAAAGTGGTTTTATGGACATTATGGCTTTCTCGCCAAAATGCTTAGCATCCTTCTGTACTTCAAGAATTCGCGTTTTGTGCATATATATCTACTACATTATCATGATAAAGCCGGCGGCAGGTGGTTCCTCCTGCACGGGACCATCTTTGTCATCTTCAAGTGGCTGCGCATTGTCCTCGCCTCAGTGCGGTCTGGCAAGTGATGTCATCCCCAGTGAAAACTGGACCTTACCTGGTGTGATGTGGGACGACCAGATATGACCAAAGGGGGTAAGTTGGATGTGGTCACATCAGGTCAGGCTGATTCACATAAATGAGACAACGCACATGCTGGGGCACGACTTGGTATGGCGCTGTAGTACTTTTTTCGTGTAGTCATATTAGGATATATCTGAGCATATTCTGTTGCGGCTCGTGCGCCTTGCGTGATATGCTCGTATCTGATACAATATGATGTAGTATTACACAGTCACACCAGGACATATATTGATATTGCGCACTCGCGCTGTACAAATGTGCTCAAAAAAGACGCTGTATTACACTCTAGTACAACTGGTACAATGCTGGGTACGCGCTGGGTATGGGTACAGGATGAATGGGGCCAATAAAAACAGTTCGAGTCCGTCCAATGTGGAATGGGCACCAATGCCGATGTCTATGGTGAATGCGGGTGATGGAATGACGATCTAGTATAAGCGAGGGGAAAGCGAATGCGATGCAGGCGGATGCAGATGCAGATGCGATGCTGGGCGAAAGCGATGCTGGGCGAAAGCACATGCGTGAATGCGGACGATGTGGTGAGTGGTGAGTGTCCAGTGGTCTAGTAGAGCGTGCCGTTCTCGATGACAACCTTTGACCAGCAGTTTCTCTCGACCTGCAGCGGATTAACATTGATTTCAGAGTGTATTATGACTTACAAGTTGCTTGGCTTCATTATTGTAAGACTGTATAGTTTTGTAAGTGCTTGCAAATAAAAACGGATGATACATACCTCGCGCTGAGCTGGGGTCAATACCTGGTCATAGTAGGCGCGGAAGTCGTCCTTTTGTCCATTTGCATTGACTTGCCTAAGCCACCGTAACATACAGAGATTCCTGACAAAGCGATGTTAGTAAGTACTTTGGCGACAAGCTGTACTTACCGTCCGTTCTTGGTGCTGGATGGCCGTAATTTGGTCTTTGACTTGGCCGTCACATCGTTGGTACTAAACGTTTCCAGTGTTCCATTGTTTGGTGCCGAGTTAGTTGAGTGTGTGTCCGGGGTATGCGATGGTGCTACGTGGGGAATCTTTGGGGCATCCAGGACTGGAGGAACGGCTGCCACCTTCACCTTTTCTGTGGCAGTAGCCAGTAAACCCCTCAAGTTGATGTGAATCAGTGGCGGCATGTTAGTTAGCCAATGGGATGCTTACATAGGATCATACAATACACTGCCGGTGGTATGGTTTGCAATCCCGGAGATTTCATTCGGATCAGACAAGGGCCCGGATTTTTCTGCGTTGGATTCGGTAACTAGTGCCCTTGGCGTGCTGGTCTCCATTCGTTGGGAGGCTGCTTGTGCTTGAGGTCAATGTAGGAAGACGTAAAGAATAATCCCACACTTACCGGAATGTTCGGGATCCGTTGATTGTACTGTAGCTTCCGTGTCTACATCATGGTGCATTGCTATGTCGTCAACAGGTGGCTCTGTGCAGGTATAAGTGAGAGAAATTTTTGAAAAAGGCACGAACCAGGAGTTCCAGACAAACGACTATTGGATAGAGATGGGCTGGGTAATTGCCCACGCATGAATGTGGTGGCCTTGGCAATGGGAGAATCTTCCACTGCAGTGGGCAATCAGTAGACTTGTGTGTCGTGTACAACGACTCACCTTTTGGTTTCTTGGTTGATGGCCTTGAAGTGGGCCCCTGTCCTTTACATTTTCTGGTGGTGGGCTTGTGGCCTTCAAAGTCTAAACTCCTTCCTTGCTGCTTTGCAGACACGATTGTAAGCAGCCTGAGAGCTATTCTCGAGAGCTAGGTATGTTGATATAGAGAAGCGGGTGCCCCGGTCCTCAATGGAAATGTCATGATCAGGAGGAGTCCGTAATCTCTGGAGAGTATCTCGACTGAGCTTGGCAATTGGATCATCCAGCGAGGCATTCTTGAGAGCCAATATAAAGTCCATGGTATGGCGCATTGATGGAAGGACAGCAGTTCTTGCCAGAGCTATGATGTCAACAACAGGACATTGCCTGCATTGATACTCTATGTTGATGTGTTCCCCTGGAGGCATTGGGGAAGGCGTGCGCGATGGTTCCTTCATTGCACGTCAATACTAACAAAAAACAACTGACATGGGCAACATACCTCGGATGGACGCTCTTCTTGAGGCGCTGGAGACCGGTGATCAGGCGTGCGTGGTGGTTCCGAGAAGATAGCTAAGGAGTCATGACAGCTTTGAACACGCGAAAGAGCTGTATATAGTTGTCCATGTGCAAATGGATCGATACGAAGGTCAAGAGTGGTCTTTGCTAATGTGAGGCCTTGGCAACCATTGAAAGTGGTTGCATATGCGAGACAAAGTGGAAATTGTCTTCATTGCATGGTCCAATCGCTCGCAGGAGGATTGAAGTCAAATGAAATGCGTGGGATGCAATGTGTTTGATTGCTTTGAAGTAATTGAACTTCAACAAAGCGTCGATGAAGGGCTGTGATTTGAACTCGTGCGTTGCGCACGAGTCCTTTTTCAATGGAGATGTTGCGTTGGATGGCACAAATAGCGTTCTTTTTTAGTCGTAGATGATGCGGTGGTGTGGAGGGATGTGATAACGTTGTGAGGTAGTCAGGTGATTGTTCGGACGGCAGTAGAGTCGTGTTATCAGCTTCTTTTAATGTGGTCGAGCTGAAGTATGATTCTAAGAGAGGGTTAGGCATGATTTTCTTAAGCAAGGGAAGGGAAACAGCATATGTATAGCGTCAGGTAAACGATGGAGAATGATGTCGTTCAATTCATCAACAAAAACATTTCGAGGAGAGAGAAATGCACGGGAGAGACAAAGCTGTGGCGTGCGTAGGATTTCGAGGGGAAATAAGAAGTTTGTGGCATCTGTGATATTGCTAGTGTGCTGGAGGAGAGGTAGTTCACGTCGTGCACCTGAGGTGTCTTCTCCGATTTCGTCGACAAATGTTGTATATTCAGTGTCATAGATGCAGTGCATAGACATCTGTAGAGAGAATATTCGCATAGATGACCATAGATTTGATGACTTGATGGAAGCAGCTAAAGTAGCGCTTTCGCCACATCCACTGACAACAGGAGCAACCTGTCGAAAGTTGCCAGCACCTATGAAGGCGATGTTGCCGAAAGGATGGTTATTTCCATTAATTTCACAGCAAAGATGATGTACACATTCCCAGGCGGCTTTGTTGGCCATAGGTAGTTCATCCCAAATGATGACATATGTGCTTCGGATGAGATCAGCGTGAGCGGAGGTGGGAGAAATTTTAGATCGCAGATGAACGCACTCGTCATTGACAGGAATTCCAAACATGTAGTGGGCAGTGTGACCACGTGTGTATGCAATCGCACTGAGAGCACTGGTGCCAACTATGATGACAATTTTTCCTTCTGCTTGCCAAGAAGCAACTAAAGTTTTGATTAGGAACATTTTTCCTCTTCCTGGTCGTCCTTCGAGAAAGATGTGATGACATTCGGAGTGAGGGTTATCGATGAGATTGCGAATGGCATAAAATATGCAAAGTTGTTCATCATTTAGTTGATTGAGTAATGCAGCGAATTCAGCACGAAATTGTGACTGATGCTCAGCTAAGAAGAACAGTTCTTTTTCGATGTCAACTGAGTGGATGGTTGGATTAGGGAGACCAAAGTCTGTTAAGCTTCTTCTTCCAGCATACGAAAGGTGGTGTGCAATTTTTTGCAAAGAGTACTTGAATGCTAGATTTTCATTCGTGGGAAACATTGAATGATCTTGACTGATATTCCGGCGGAATTCTAGCCATAGTGGCATAGCTGGATAGCCCTCTAAGATGATTTGTGCGAACAGGAATCGCAGCTGGGATGGCGTGCGAAGACAGTCAATAGCTTCTTGCATGGTTAAAAAACCTTTGTTGCCATTGTCGAAAAGCCCAAAGTCGCATGCAGCTTCATGGAAAGAGGGGAAGAGACATCCATCAATGGTGTGCAAGTCAACAAACGACGATGCGGCTCGATGGAGAAGAAGAGCACGGAGATAGAATAGTTCACCTGTTCGAAGAGCAACCATGTTGATGCGAGCCACTTTTTGACCATGCATCCGTCGTCAAGCTTTCTTCCTCTGTGTTCCTATGAAATGTCAGAAGACATGAAAAAGATGCAGTTGAATTTGCATACCTATCTGTAGATGCTCTAAGAATTCATGTGGTTGAAGGGCTTCTCCATCAATATAACGATATAAGATGTAGTTCTCGTAGTATTCCTCATAAGTAATATCTGCAAGATCAGAAGAACAAAGGAAGTAGTGATCGAGGAGAGATGTACATGATCGTTCTTCATTTGCCTGACGAAATTGTGGAGTATTTTCTCCTGGAAGGTGAACTGGCAGGCAGTCTACTGCAGGTTCCTTTCGTGTAGTTTGAAATCCAAGAATGCGCCATGCACTCTCAGGAGCAGAAAGGTATCTGGCTTTCTGATAATCAGCTATCTCATTGATGGGTGGGAGCGACGACGGCACAGTAGGTTCATTTGTGATGGTGAAGAATGCAACCTCAGGGCCTTTAAAGAAGTATTTGTACAGATAGCTGAAGACACTGGATGTGAAGACAACATCGAAGTGAAAGTGACAATCAGCAAATAGGAGTAAAGTTGGACAGTAGGAGACCACCCAAGCGTCTTGTGCATGTCGTCGACGCCAATGAATGCGGCCAAAGTCATCTATTGTTGTAGTTTGTTGTTGCGCATGAGGGAAACCATAGATGCATTCTCCATTTTTGTTGCATCGATTGCTTGGAGATGAAAGGTGGTTTTGATGATGTAGCATATATCGAGATACTTTGGCACGCAGAGGAGTATTATCCTCAGGAAGTTCAGCTGATACGATGTAGTCAAGGAAGTCAATTTCTGGCTCGGGGGCAACCTGTTATGATGTCAAGTTCGTATGAATGAGATGACTGAGGTGCTTCATCTTAAAGCTTACTTTCAAAAGAATATGCGCATGAGGAAACCCTTGTTTTTGAAATTCAATAACTTTGATTAGATACTTCTTTTCTCTGAAGCGAGTGCGAAGGAGATGCAATACTTTTTCTAAGTGACTCTTAAAACTGCGGGCTACGACGATTGGGACATCAAATGCGGTTTGACCTTGTTCTGATGTCCAAGCATGAGACCCGACAAAACTGGCAGGAAGCTTAATAGTAGGCTCGAATTCGTCTTCTAGTGGTTCATTGCCAGCATGCAGTTCATGTTCGCGGAAGCGACGTTCTCTGGCAATGTATGCAAGCTTTTGCTCTTCTGTACACGAATACATGTCAACCAAGTACTCACAGCACAGACGGCCAAATGTAGAGAAGCGATCGTTGTTGTCAGCAAGAAGACGACCTCGATACCATTGATGCTGTGTCACATGTGGCACTTCAGCGATACGTGAAGCCCCCCAACCAATTTCAGCGTGAGGGAAGAAAAGGACGTAATGAAGTGGTTCATAATGATGGGAGAGAATATTGATGAATTCTGGCTGCTGAGAGCGGCGACAACGGATGAGAATGGATCGAGGATTGATTGCAGTAGAATTAGAAGCGTGCATCACTGCCGCAAAATCAGCGGGAGAAGAATAGTCTTTCAGTTCGAGAATGCGAGGCTGATGCAGGTTAGGAGAGTTAAAATACTGGAGATGCGCAACGTAGGGGTTGACATCTCGAACATCATTTTTAATGGCTTGCACGACGGAGGCATGAGCTCCAAATTGAATAGCTTTTCTTTCTAACATCTGTTCGTCATATAAGAACCAATGGATCGAATGGTCCGTATATTCGGTGTTTCGGATGAGATGATAAGTCCATCCGGTGATGGCTACAGCTGGTGGGCCGCCTGCCGGGAAGTGCTGAAAACCTCCCCCGGTGACACCGATTCCAGCAAAGGAAAAGAGATTGTTGATGACGCGACTATATTCAATAAGATGGCGACGCTGAGAGGGAATTTGCAGCAAAGCTTGCATACGATTGGGAAGAGGTTGCAAAGGAGATACTACGTGATTGCCGTTTCGGCAGCAGAAGGAGTCGTCTTCCGTCGAAAGTAGGAAGGCTCCGCAATACATGCAGTGACGGTTCCATGTCGGAGGATTTATAGGCACAGGAGGTCGTAGTCGTAACGATGTCCACCATGAATCAACCTGATATGCTTTCAATGATGTGTATGTATCAAATGCAGAGAAAGATCGTACGGCAGGTCGTGAACGATCACTTGGTGACTCCCTTTCATTAAGCTCATCTCGACGCTGTCGACTGATGTGTCGAAGTTCACGACGTCGTGATTTCGTTGAAGGCATGACAACATCACATTCGATTAGATGATACACGAAACGAAACAGAAGACTGAATATAAAAGATGAAGACTACGATATTATTCAGCTGTTTGCGATGATGACGTCGATGGAACTGGTGCACTGTCATCACCATCACCTTCGTACCGCGCTCGTTTTCCTTTTCCCTTGGCATACCAATCGAACTGTTTCAACTTGGACGATGGAGGCGACTCTGTAGTAGGGCCTGTCAGCTCTGCAGGTCCGAACGTAATATCTTGAATAGCAATCGCGCAACGATCCCCATCGATGCACTGAAGAACTCCTTGGACGGTGACATGTTTGCCTACAGCTGGCATTGGAGTTTTTGATAGGCGACGATGAGAAGTCGGATAGTAGCATGTGATACAAATGGTTTGCTGTGCTACAGCTGCCCATTGGACGATGTCGAGATCGAAGCCAAGATGGCGCTCTACATCAGTGGTAGAACGCGTGACTTTACCACAAAGCACGAAGACGCCAAAAGCTCGACTGCCCGTAGGTAGTCGCTGCGGCTCCTAATTGCAAAGCGCGATATTAGAAAATAAAAAAACTCAAATGGCAAGCTACTCACGCAGTTAGCATACAGCTGCAAGGAAGCATCATCCTCATGCACGTTTGCACTCGGTGCAAGCAGTGCACGAGCAGCAACAAAGTAGATGCCCTTATCAACGGCCGTGCTCTCAGGCCCGCCGTAAATGAAGATCTCCGCAGGAAAATCGCCGCGCTTCCAGTAGTGTCTCTTGTCTGCCGGCATGAATTGAATGCCATCATCAAGACCGAGGATGCCGATGAAGTTGCATGCGGACGCCATGAGAAGAGATGCAAAGAGAAAAGTTTTCACGAACAATGATGATGGTTGTCAGCGCGTACGTCACAACTGCTGTGGGTGACATCACATGCCAGACTGCAGACTGCCCAGAGGCGAAGACGAACTGGATGCGTTGAAAGCACGGACGCCATGAGAAGATATGGAAAGAACGCAGCATGAAGTCGACGATCGACACAGCTGATGGCCCTCACAGCGCGCAGCATATCTTGCAGCCAGCGAAGTGATCACACTGAGGCGAAGAGAACGACGATGCGCAGCCACTTCATCAGCTACATCACAACGGTGGATGACACCCAGTGAAAACTGGACCTTACCTGGTGTGACCATGTGTGATGAGATATGAAATCGATATGAAAAATATGAGGAGGTGTGAGATGAATATGACGCCTTCCTTTTTTGGGTACTGCGCCCTGCGATACGTCCGTCGACTGCATCGTTTACACAGTTGCACCCAGCACAGTGCATCGCATCCACGCACGTACGTACTGGTGAGCAGACGCACACACACGCACACGCACACGCACTCCACATCTCCGCTCTGCCCTTACTCACACTGTTGTAGCTTTCCTCCACGATGGCCGAGTCCACTATGGCTTCAAGTGCATGCAGAGGCGAGTACACCTGCGCCTGCGACAAATGTAGCTTCAGACAGCCTCAGAAAGTCTCCAAAGCAACGTGGTATCGCCATGCCAAAGCTACCTCCGAGCAAGCCAAACCTGGAGCAGGGAACCATTCCGTCAAGACCAAGGCGGACATCATGCGAGCCATGATCAAAAGGCGGCTAGAAACGGTCGAAGACGCTCGTCATCACATTGGTTGTCGCAAGCGTGCTCGTCTCCGGAACATAGTAAGTCGTCTTCATCTTACGGAGTTTCAGTCGTTGACTTGATCTCCAATGTAGGAACCGCCACGCACGCCTGGTCTTCCCGACCAACAGCCCGATGCACCTTCCAACAAGGTATGCTACCCGATTTGATTATTTTCTCTTGGCGATATTGAGATATAGTACCTGTAGGAATTACCGCACGTGTTTGAACTTCTTGAACAACTACCTGATCCACCTTACAAGGTATGTCGTCCAAAAACCACATATTTCCCTCAAACTAATGCCAATATCCAATGTAGGGACCGCCACATATGCCCGATCTTCCTCACCAACAGTTGGATCCATATAATAATGAGGTATTTGTGCAATTCACTTGCATCCTTTCACTGATGCACGTCAATACTAACAGAAAGCAACTGACATGGGCAACATACCTCATCTGGGTGATCTTCTGGAGGCATCGGAGACTGACGATCAGGCGTTCGTGGTGGTTCCTGTGTTAGCTATCAGTATAAGCCAATAAATATTTGATATGGACAACCTACCTCAGTGGGGCGTTCTTCTGGATGTGCTTGGGACCGATGCTCAGGCATTCCTGGTAGTTCCTACACTGCACGTCAGTATTAGCAGGAAGGGCATCACGGAAACATACCTCGTCAGCATGATCTCCTGGAGGTGCTGGAGACCGATGATCAGGCAGCGGCGGTGGTCTCTACGCCAGATGTCAGCGTCGGTAAGAGAATATTATTGAATTAGGTCACATACCTCATCGGGCTCGTCATCCGGAGGTATCGGGGACCAACGATCAGGCGAGCATGCCCATTCCTATGTTGGTCAACAAATGAAAACGAAGACACCGCCAACGTAGTACTTTCCTCCCTACTATTGTAACTCCGCACGTCCGTAGGAATAGAGCACTTGTATTATTATATTATTATTTGTGCATGGCGATCACCTTGTTTATCACCTTGTTTACAAGGTCACTGCGCGTGGACACTTTTTCGACATCCGCGCAATTGCCTGTAACAGCTCCGCTGTGGAAAAAGTCGTGGTCTCGAAGACTGCTGCACAAGTGTACCAGCTATCAACAAGATGAATGCACGGTCATGATTGGCATGTCCTTGCCAGGAGGTCAGTGTTAGAGATATATGGGCATGCATGTAAATAAGGTGCCTGCCATCTCCGATGGCTTTGTTCTGGTCGGATTGCTCCTATCACAATTGCCTAAGGTTCAATTGCATCAAAGCATCATTAGGGTGTCAGAAGTATCCGATGATCTGGTGTCGTCACGGTGATGTGTTGTCAAGCTCGGATCAGCCCCGAGCCATATACCTCTTATTTAACCTTCATTTGTTTGACTGATTGTGATTAGTATTCATGTACCTTGCCACATACC
The DNA here is from genome assembly GCA_037178675.1 of Scleroderma bovista. Lineage (NCBI taxonomy): Eukaryota > Fungi > Basidiomycota > Agaricomycetes > Boletales > Sclerodermataceae > Scleroderma > Scleroderma bovista. The sequence goes on from JAYMGJ010000247.1 coordinate 122,221, forward strand.
TTCGACACAGCTCTCCAAGCCCATTATTTAGTCTGTCATGTGTTGACCTGAGCACCTCAGCCTTTGTCTCCAAAGCTGAGGTGAGACCCATATCTATTATTCACTACGAGTACTACACTAACTGTCCTACTTAGCTTCATCTGATTGTACTCGTCTTTAGCCATCCGCTGTACCTCGTAACCTCTGTTATAGGGGAGCTCAGAGTAGGTCGCTTTTGCTTTTGCAGTCGCTTTTGCTTTCACATTGGGTCATGTGCAAGCATCCTAATTCGGTATCTGAGGTTGGAGCTTTACATGGTCAGTTGACCATGATGTGGCTATAGACCTTTAGCGAGATTATGTTATCTAAGGGTCCGGTCCAATGTTTGACAGAGGTTTTTCGTGAATGTACTATTGAGGCATGGCACGTGAGAGCACAGTAGAAAATTGTAAAAAAAATATTCAACAGTAAGGTTTGAACCCACAGCACAGTAGGCACAGTGTACAAAACCATTAGTCTATCTGACTGGACATCAGTAGTGGTAATCAGTCTTATATGAAGCATAGTGGTTAATTGGAAATACTACTGGATTTCACTGTAATGCAATAAACATTGTAAGATGCACACCTAATAGGCACTGAATCAAGCTGGGTGTTTGCTGGCTTGTGCTGTGAATAGATAGTAAGCATGAGATGTATATTGTCCAAATTTTCTCTAAGTCAAGAAACTACTCTTCATATAAATCTAAGGAATGCTATTGATGTCTGGTCAGATGGAATAATGGTTTCATACACTGTGCCTACTGCGCTGTGGGTTCGAACCTTGCTGTTGGATATTTTTTTTACAATTTCTACTGCACTCTCATGTGCCATGCCTCAATAGTACATTCACGAAAAACCTCTGTCAAATGTTGGACCAGACCCTTAGATAACATAATCTTGCTAAAGGTCTATAGCCACGTCACAGTCAACTGACCATGTAGTTGGAGCGCAAAATGTGCAGCACAAAAACTTTCATAGTCCATGACTACTGAAGGTTGCTATATAGCTCTCTACAGAATATACCAAGTTAAAATACATAAAGATTGAGATAGACATGGCATTGGTGAAGAGATATAATGAAGTCAAAAAAAGTGGGCAAGAGGGGACTTGAACCCTCACCCCAGGCAAAAACATTAGTGTAAAGGGAGTAATCTCCCTTTACTGTTGACCACTAGGAGGTCTATCTTAGTATAGTAGCGCTTCTGCTTATATAAGCAGAAGCACCCATATATATAGCGCTGGCGCTCATTACATAAGCAGATTATCTTCTAACTACTCTACTACTGTACCATCACCTACCCTCAATATAACACAGGTTGTGTTCATTCAGGGTGTAACTATCAGTCATCAGAGCCAGCAACAACTTACATTTTTTGAACAACCTGGACATGAGTGTCATAAGTACTAGCGCGACAATGCGCAGGATGACCTTGAGGAGTGCCACAAGGTCTAGTGAGCCCGAAAGGGCTTGTGAAAATTTTTCCCATGGCAACTGAGTGCCCAACACTGCTGATGGTGGTACGAGTCAAGTTTGCCTAGAGGAAGTAAACAGAGCCCTTGCTCGTGAGGAGACCAGTGGTCTCGATGACATATATGAGACACCTGAGCTGAGGTCGATGACCTCAAGGAACACTATGAGGATGGATAGCCCTCTGACCAGTCTGCCAGCAAGCACCCCAATGATGGGGATTAGTTGACCAGTGAGTACACCAGTGATAGGAGAGTGGGAGACTCGACTCCACGAGCTCTGTATAGAAAGGTGGTGGTCTGCACAGGGAAGGTCTAGCCTAAGGAAGGGAAAAGGAGGAGACCTGTAGGGTAACCTCAGTATGCTGGCAAGCTACTTTATATTAGTATGTACCTGTAGTGTAACTACAAGGTATCAGTAAGTGTATGTGGTGGTTAGTAGATGGTACTCACCCTCAGTATGCTGGCAAGCTACTGAGGGAACTATGGTACTAGGAACTCTACTCTAGTGCAATGCAAGCTTATGTAAGTAGGTAAATATACCACAACAGTCTGTTTATCTCCAACACTCTGTCGTGCCTTCTTCTTTGCCTCCCCATTCTCCCAAGGACCATACCCTCCATGTTATAGTGAGGTGCAGGAGTCCATGCGAGAATTAATGGGGATGCTCGCCAAGGACTGGTGAAACACACCCCACGAGGAAAGGGACTACAATCACGGGTTGGTCCCAGGAGGAGACCAGGCAGCTATGTTCGACAGCCTCTGAATAGCTCTCCTAACAGATCCTCGAAATGAGAACACATCGTGCAGGGATGTATTCTCGGATAACCCGACACCGAGATTCACTGTCAAGAGCGAAATCAACAATGAAGAGGAGCAAGACCACTTCTCCGTCTTCAACATTCCCACTCATGGGACGAGTGGGCGACGAGTGACATTGAACACTCCGCAGGCAGAGAATGATGGGGCATCAAGAGACACCTGATCGTGAGACATCCCACCCCACTTGGCTCGGCATGAAAGTTGTGAAGAAGTGAGGGAAGTCCCTTGATACGAGCAAGGCCTGTTTGCCCAAAGGTACCAGAACCTTCTGCCTCCGCCACCCCCAGGAGGAGGAGGAGGAGGAACCAACTCCTCAGACGATGACAGTGACAATGACAGAAGGCATCGTCGCGAGCGCAGAGAAGTGCGCTTGGCGTGAACTCCAAATTGCTCTGGGCAATATAATCAGCTGAGCTATACAGCTCAGAATCGAGGATTGACCCCTGGAATGAGTGGCTATACAGACACTCTGCTTGACCGATACAGACAGCATGTATACGAAGCTGTTGGCCAACCCGGCAATCCAGTGGGTCCAGAAGTGAACAGTGGGTCCAGAAGTGAACCCAGCCCAAGGCATACAAGGGCCAGGACAGCATCAACATATTCAACGAATGGGTGAACCAGGTTTACGCTGGTTCAGGATTTATAAAGTGACAGGCCCCACCCACGATGGAGACAGGGTCACATACACAGGTGCCTGTCTGGAAGACTTAGCAGGCCAATGGTTTGACCAGGAAGTTGAAGGCCCAGATCACATGATCCATTACTGGACTTTCAAGGACCTCATCTATGCACTCTTCGTGCGATTCATTCACGAAGCCTCCGCACAGAATGCGGCTGAAAAGTACAATAAGACAAGGTACTCCTCCGAGCAAGGGGCCCTCACATTCTACAACGACATGAGACGTCATGCGGCCAGGATGGTCCAGCCGCTGGATGATTATTCCATGAGGAGGAAGTTCATCAACGGACTCCCATTGTCGTTGGCAGAAGGAGTTGTGAAGGCATGCAGAATATCTGCAGAACACTCAGCCATGGATCAAATCCTGGTCGAGGTTCAGAAGATGGAGAGCACACTGAAGATGATCAGCAATCACTCTCGAACTCAAGCAGTGAAGAGTTCATTTAGAGGGGCCAGCACAGGTGTTCCTGTGAAGGAGAAGTTGAGTTCTGAGAACTCTGGCAACAGGCACAAATATTTCTGCAGAGGAAATGTGCTGTATAAGAAAGCGCTGTCCAATGCGAGACAGCAGCGAACAGATGGCCAGTGGCCTGGAATGAGGGATGCCGGTCGAGGCACCTACAATAGAGGAGGTGGAGCCTCAGGGAAAGTGAGAGGGACACTCTTGCGGAAGGATGCAGGATGTTTCAACTGCAGCGAAGTGGGACACTTCGCAGACCGCTGCCCCAAACCAAAGAAACAAAATAAGGCCCAATTATTTGCAGCGGACGTGCAGGAGCCTGACACCGCTGAAGACACTGGCGAGCAGGATAATACTGCCCATGGCGTCATGGACGACCAAGACCCATCACCAGGGAGTGATGATGAGGGGGATCCAGTAGATGGCCCCCAGTACTCGAGTGACGAAGGAGATGTCATCGACATATATGACAATGATGGAGACAGCGATGGAGAACCCGTCGCATGTCTCGGGCGGATGCATACCCATGACTCCCATGATGAGGACGTCATGTACTGCTCATCCATGACCACGTGAGACAGAATGGATGTCTGCATCGAGTGGTATGAGGTCGACAGCGATGACGAGTCAGACCGCAAGGGGGCACAGAGTGCAGCCCCTGTACCTGCACCCATGAATGTTGAACCCCGCGAAAATGGCTACCACGAGGATAACATCAACGACCTACTAGAGGTCCCAGCCCCTGGACAGGGCCATGAGCATGTACATCAGGAAAATGTAAAGGTCCTGATATAACCAGCCAGACCTTACAAGGACATGCCAACATGGTACAAGTGGATAATTACTTAGATAAGATTATCTTTGCTGATCAGGCTAGTATCATGAATGATGATTTAATGCCAGAAAGATGGTTCAATGTTGAGGCTATATAACTGCTGGTTAACTTTTTGTGACTATGTCAGCCATTATCATCCAACAATCAGCCTGACTATCAATGATAAGGTGTGCAAAATAATTCTATTGCTCTGATAATGGAATATCTGCAAATGGCATTGTGTCATCATATGGTTATTTAATGACATTCACTGACCAGACCATATCATCCAATACTCAGCCTGACATCTGATGATACATGGCTATCAGGCAATCATCAAAGTGATGATATTTTTAACATGATGGGTCATAAGTGGTCATTTATCACCATGGACTGGTCTGCATGCTAAGTCAATGACAACTGGTTCTCAGTAATAATCACTAAGAAGATTGATCATAACCTGCTAAAATTTTATCAACTGGTATCATTCAGGTCAGGGCCTATCTTCCCAGTCTTCATCACTTCATGGTATGTTGAGCTAGGTATTTATCAATGGGGGACTAAGCACATGGAAAGTAGTATTAAAGTACAACAAGCAGCCACTGTTATCACCACCGGCACTGGCATTGTTGCTCTCACTGTTGTAGGTTGGCACTGCTCATTGCCATTGCCATCAGTGGTGAAGCTGCAGCTTGAAATACATCAGCTCAATGAAGATGAGAAGGTTGATGTACCTAATGCACACAAAGTCCAGGGTACCCAGTAGGGAACTGCACGGGTCAACCCGTGGGTGTCGGGAGGCTGACCCGCACCCGTACCTGCACTTACCTGTACCCACGGGTGTACGGGTGTATATCACCATGGGTGTCATCAACGGGTATGTGGGTATGTACCCACGATGGGTATATTCACAGGTTGCATTGTAATTTACTATATTAGAAATAAAAAATTTGTGACTGCATTGTTTGTTGTCATGTCGTGCGTTGTCACTGTTGTCATCAGTGTCCCTCGTCGGCCTCATGTCATGCGTCACTGGTCGTTGTCGTTGTCGGCGCCATTCTTGTGCTGCCGTATCGCTGGCCACGCTCCTGGTGGCCATGTTGTTGTCGTCATCATCAGCAAACCAACCCTCCCCTGGACAGTACTGGACAGCTCTCCCAGAACCCCAGCTCTCCCAACAAGGTACCTAACTGGCTAGAACTGGACAGACTGTTCCAGCTGTCCCAGAAGGCCTTGTACAAGCCAACAGTACCAATATCCTTATTGCCTGTACTTAGTTTTTGTCCATCTTAATTCACTCAGTGTTCAGGTTAATCAATTTATATTAATTGTGTACAGTACAGAGAATAAATATTATATACTATATACTAATGGCGGTTGTCGAGGTGGTGGCCATGTCATCATCAATGATGGTGGTGGGGTGGCCATCAGCACAGGCAGGGGGTGGTGTCGTCATTGTCATCGCTAGTAGTGGGGTGGTGGTTGCATCATCATCGAGGTGGTTGTGGTCGTTGTCGTCGACGGTAGTGGTGGTGGCTGTCGGGTGGTGGTGGTAGTCGTTGTTGTTGTCATTGACAGTAGTGGGGTGGTGGTGGTTCCGTCGACGGTGGTGGGATGGTGGGTTGTCATCGTCTTCGTTGAGGGTAGTGGGGTGGTGGTGGTCGCGTCAACGGTGGTGGGTTGTTGTTGTTGTTGTCGACAGTAGTGGGTGGTGGTGGCCCTGTCGTCGTCGACGGTACTGGGGTGGTGGTGGTGGCTGTTGGGTGGTGGTCGACGCATGGTGTGGTGGTGGTGGAAGATGAAGAGAATAAGAGACTTAGAGAAATTTTTCAATTGTGTGTGTGTGCATGTGTTTGTGTAATGATTATATCAGCATATTGAACTACCAATATTTTCTAATAGTATTTACAACTTCACTACACGCCTTGCCCACAGCCACCACCGACCATCACCACCACCAACATCGTCGACGCGACCACCACCATCAGCGACGATGTCACGACCGTGACATCCGATCACCCTGTACCCTATTGTCCAATCGCGTCCACGCGTTCGCCGTCCATCTATTGTATGTACTCCCTTTTCCGTTTCTTTCTATCTGTCCTGTATTGCCACCGATCGGTGAGCGCACTGTCTGTTTCTGTCTCTCTGTTCAATTACCTAATATGTTTCCTTTCTCGTTTCCGGTTACTATATGTTCCCGTTCCCGTTCCATTACTAATACAATGTCTATCGGTAATCCGGTTATTGCACTTACCGTACCCTACCCCTCATCTCCGACCTACTCGACTCTCCGAGTCAAGCAAAGGTCTACACGAAAATTGATCTTCGACATGCTTACCACCTGGTTCGCATTGCCGAAGGTGATGAGTGGAAAACCGCCTTCAGGACTCACTATGGCTTGTATGAGTGGCAGGTGATGCCTTTCGGTCTCACCAACACCCCTGCAGCCTTTCAGCGGTTCGTCAACTCGGTCTTCGCGGACATGCTCGATGTCTGCGTCGTAGTCTACCTCGACGACATCTTAGTCTACTCGGACAACATGGAGGACCATACCAAGCACGTTCGGGAAGTGCTTCGGCGACTGCGCCAGCACAAGCTCTACGCCAAACCCGAAAAGTGTGAGTTCCATTTGGACTCGGTGGAGTACCTCGGGTACTTCCTTTCCCCCGACGGTTTGACGATGTCGCAAGACAAAGTCAAGACAATCTGCGATTGGCCCGAACCTCGCAAGGTGAAGGACATTCAGTCCTTCCTGGGCTTCGCGAACTTTTACCGTCGCTTTATATTCAATTACTCCAATATCGTGGTCCCACTAACTCGGTTGACACGGAAAGATGCCCCCTGGGATTTCTCCGACGTTTGCCGACGGTCATTCAACCAACTCAAGAAGGCCTTCACCACAGCTCCCATCCTTACCCATTTCCAGCCAGGCGCCCAACTGACAGTCAAGACCGACGCTTTGGACTACGCGATCGCCGGTATCCTATCCATCACAGGTTCGGATGACGAGATACGACCGATTGCGTTCTACTCTCGCACTCTAACCGTGCCTGAGCTGAACTACGATACACACGACAAGGAGCTTCTCGCTATTTTCGAAGCCTTCAAGGCCTGGCATCATTACCTGGAGGGCCCTGCCTTCCCGATTGACGTTGTGACCGACCACAAAAATTTGGAGTACTTTTCTACCTCTAAGGTTCTCACCCGTCGGCAAGCCCGATGGTTGGAATACCTCTCCTCCTTTAACCTGATCATTCGTTTCCGACCTGGTAAACTTGGTGCAAAGCCCAACGCCTTGACTAGACGCTGGGACGTCTACCCCAAAGAGGGGGATAGGGGCTTCGCCCGAGTCAATCCACAGAACCTCCAACCGGTGTTCACGGCTGAACAGCTCACCGATTCCCTTCGCACGACATACCTACACGCTCCAGTACTCAGAGCAAGTGCACTCATGGACGTTGAGCGTCTCCATGCCGATATCCTAGCCAAACTCCCGACCGATCCCATTGCTAAAACCCACCTCTCGGACACATCGAATCCCCAATGGTCGACCAATGAGACTGGTTACCTAAGTCTCGATGGCCACATGTACGTCCCCGAGGCCGATGACCTACGTCTTCGTGTCCTCAGATACAAGCATGACCATCCCCTATCGGGACACTTCGGTCAGAATCGCACTCTAGAGCTCATTCGTCGCAAATACACATGGCCAGGCATTCGTACCTACGTAAAGGACTACGTCAAGTCCTGCACGGCCTGCGCCTGAGCTAAGATGCCACGTCACTGACCCTATGGGATGCTCAAGCAATTACCAGTCCCCGACCGACCATGGAATTCCATCTCGATGGATTTCATTGAGCAACTCCCATCCTCATCCGGCTTCACAGCCATTCTGGTAGTCATTGACTGACTATCAAAGCAAGCCATATTCATCCCGACTCACGACACAATAACCTCCCCCAAGCTCACACAGCTCTTCCTACTCCACGTCTTTGCTAAGCACGGCGTCCCCGCGTATGTAACGTCTGACCGAGGCTCAGAGTTCGTCTCACATTTCTTCCGTTCACTCAGTAAGGCCTTAGATATGAAATTACATTTCACTTCGGGCTATCACCCAGAAGGTGACGGACAGACCAAGCGAGCTAATCAAACACTCGAGCAATACCTCAGGATGTACTGCAATTACCAGCAGGACAATTGGTCGGACCTACTACCTCTCGCCGAGTTCGCCTACAACAATGCCCCTAGCACTACGACTGGTGTATCACCGTTCTTCACAAACAAAGGATACCACCCGAACCTCGCTGTGCACCCCGAGCGCAATCTCTCATCGGCTCGGGCACGGGAATACGCAGTTGACTTAGAGTCACTGCATGAGTACCTACGTGAAGAGATGGCTGCTGCCCAGAAAAGGTACCAAGGCCCTGCTGACGCCAGAAGATCACCCACACCCGATTTCAAAGTCGGTGATCAAGTATTTGTCAAAGCCAAGTACTTTAGGTCTACCCGACTGTCAAAGAAACTCTCCGAGAACAATCTCGGCCCCTACCCAATCATCGCCCAAGTTGGCACTTTATCATTCACAATCTGTCTCCCCGACTCTATGCGTGCTGTCCATCCCGTCTTCCACGTCTCACAGCTCGAACCAGCGACACCGAATACAATACCGAATCGGTCACAACCTCCACCACCTCCCATCGAAGTCAACGGCGAACCCGAGTTCGAGATCACCGAGATCCTCGATTCAAAGTTTGACCGACGTCAACGCCAATGCCCACTCCTCTACCTAGTTAGATGGGCTGGTTACGAAGGTACTGACGAGGAAACATCTTGGTTGATCGCAACTGAGCTCGGACACGCATCAGAACTTGTGGCCAACTACCACAAAGCCTACCCGACTAAGCCAGGCCCCTTAGAAAGCCTCTCACGCTAAGTCGTTCAAGTCACCAAACAGAGTCTATTCAAAGTGTACAAAACAAAGTAAAAGAAAAAAGAAAACTAAATACAATTACATGTACAGTCCGACTACTCGGACTCGCCCTCTCCGTCTTCGTCTCCCGACTCTTCGCCTTCCCCGTCCATCTCATCCAACTCCTCCTGTTCCTCACTCTCCTCGGGCTTCACCTTGCCCTTACCCTTCGGGTCCCTCACATCTGCGACCCTCTTCGTTTCCCAGGTGATCCCTTCCACCTTTCGACCAAGCTTCACCAGCTCTCTGGTGTTGCGGTCAATCGCTGCCATGATATCCCCGAGTCGGTGGTCTAGGACCAGCGCGACTGGGTCCGGGCGATTCGACGGTCCAGCCACCGAAAACCCTCCCATCGCCGCCTCGATCTCCTTCGTACTTGCGGCGTCGGTGATTGTCTTCTTCGTCCTCTTGCGCTTCTCCCCTCCTCTCGGCAATGTGTTCGGCTCCACCGTCTTCTCGCTCTGCTTCCGTTTCTCTCCACTCACCGACCTCTCCATCGCCGCCGTCGAAATTTCGAACGTGCACTTGATCTTGGAGCGCTGACACCGACCGCACGTCGGTGTGCGCGCACCATCGGCCAACTTGCACTCGTCGCTGTGACCGCTTCGCCTGCATCGGTCACAAGGGGGTCTGAACCCCATTATGCCCGTATTGGAACGGGCAGTGACCTGACGAGGCTAACCAAATAACAAGTCAGTGAAGTCAAATAACAATAAATCAATTACGCACCTTGGGCTTCGGCCCCAGCCCCAATCGTGCCCGCATCTCCTCCCCAGCCGCCAGCGACGCGGCCTTCTCCTTCGCCCTCACCTCTGCCTCGGCCTTGCGCCTTGCCTTGAAGTCGGCCCACGCTTTCGCCTCGGCGACCTTCTTTGCCTGCTCCTCGGCTTTCCGCTTCTCCTCGGCGACTCTCTTCGCCTCCTCCTCTGCCAATCTCCTCGCCTCTTGCTCGGCCGCTTGCTTCATCAAGCGCTCTCGTCGCCGACGCGACTGCTCGTCGAACTTGGTGATTTGTACTTGTATTGAGTCGGTCGGTTTCCCTTCCAACTCGGGCAAGGGGGCGCGCGTCCAATCGATGTTGTTGATGTTGCCAGCAGACATGATTAAATCAAGGTGTTATGAAAAGAGAAGTTGTTGGGTTACCGTCACTGAAGGCCAGTCTTATATACGCCCTAACCGATTTTCAAACCCAGACAATGGTCGCACACATTTGGTGTGGAATACGCATTGCAGCCTCGTGGGCTCAGCCCTAAGAGGGGGATACTGTCACGACCGTGACATCCAATCACCCTGTACCCTATTGTCCAATCGCGTCCACGCATTCGCCGTCCATCTATTGTATGTACTCCCTTTTCCATTTCTTTCTATCTGTCCTGTATTGCCACCGATCGGTGAGCGTGCTGTCTGTTTCTGTCTCTCTGTTCGATTACATAATATGTTTCCTTTCTCATTTCCGGTTACTATACGTTCCCGTTCCCGTTCCATTACTAATACAATGTCTATCGGTAATCCGGTTATCGCACTTACCATACTTACTCAGCACGCAGCGCTGCGTTCGTCATTCGTCAGTAAACCCGACTTCCCATACATCACCTCATCCGTTCCACTCAGTATAAATACCTAGATACTCGGTCTGTTGTAGTTTCAGTTTGAATATCGAATAAGATACTTCTCATCTGTTCTCTCTTCATGCTCTCCGTCTCTATCCTTGTACAAGCACTCGGTCGTAGACCGTTTACCCTTGGACTCTCCGTCAGACCCTCGGTCAGCCTTCCTATTACTCGGGAAGCATGACTACGCTACGTAGCACCTCAGTCTTACCGCTAGGCCAACCTCTGACCCCCAGACCCCTCGTAGAGATCAGATCGGTGAAGAACCGGTCTTGACAGATGACAACGACCCCAATGACGGATGACGGCGACGACACCAGCCACCACCAGCGTTGTTGATGCGACCACCACCACCCACATTGTTGACCAGACAATGACGGCGACGGCGACGGCCAGCACCAATGCGATGATGACAGCTACCAGCGACAGTACCCGATGACACGGCCACCATACCACCACCAGCATCGTCGTCGCAACCTGACAATGACAACGAGAATGATGACGATGACTCCACCTGCGTCAACGATGCATCCACCAGCGACGATGACAACAACTCCACCACCTGCGTCGACAACACGGCAATCACCACCAGGAACGATGGCAACACCCAGCCCCCAATGATGGTCACCCGCGCGACGACAATCCCCGTTCACCCCTCGCCATACGAACATATATATTATTTACTTTGTATTCGTAGTACTAGTTCTATTTTAATAAACTTATTTTTTTTTTTACTCTACTACTGGACTCAAAATGCCGCCTGTGTTGGCAGAACCCTTGCTCACGAATGGAAATCCAAATTGTAACTACTGAAGTGTATCGAAAGGTTCACATTGACAAGTTGCAAAGTAAGTCAAATGAATCACACGGTACCAAAGAAGGCAAAAAGTTCTGTCATGATATGTTCCCACGATTTAATGACATCCCAGAACCCTTTGCTCTGCGAGCAAGGGAATACAATGGAGTGACTGTCAGGCTGGACCAGACTGGTGCAGAGTTGGACAGAGTCGGACAGACTGGGTGCTCGGCTAAGTGCTGTCAAGTGCTGTCAGCTCGGCTACCCATTAGGGTTGGTTTGCTGATGTGTGGTGCTGCTAGTACTGGTGTGAAACAATTTTGTTCCTTGACATTTAATGGTATGATTACTACAGGGATGTGTAGACTAAATGAGTTTGTACAGACTGTACAGAATTGCACACATGAGCTTGAACTGTGGGACCTGTGGCCAAAAAAGGCTGTTTTGCTGATGGTCACCATGTCACGTAGGCATGTTTCGTCGCCTTCGTCTTCGTCGTGCTGACGTGGATGCACCGTCGTCTTTGTTGTGCTGGCGCAGACACATTGACGCACTGTCATCACCATCGGTGTGGACACGCTGTCATCGTCATTGTGTTGTGGTGGCATTGGCCATCCGTGTCTCATCATCGTGATGTGGTGGCATTGGCCATCCGCGTCCCATCGTCAACGTCTTCATTGTGATGTGGTAGCATTGGCCACCATCAGCGTCAGCGACGTCTTCATTGTGCTGGCGTAAACCCATGGCCGCCGTTGTTGTTGTTGTTGTGTCGCGGTGGCACATGCCATGCATGTCTGGTCGGTCACGTTGTTGTTGTTGTCTTCGTGGACTCATTGTTGTTGTTGTCATTGTTGTGTCATGGTGGCATTGGCCATCTGCGTCTCATCGTTGTCGTCTTCGTCGTGGACCCATTGTCGCCATTGTTGTGGTGGTGGTGGCTTGGCCGTGCTGTATGTCTCATCGTCTTCGTCATCCTGGCATGGACCCACTGTCGCCATTGTTGGTGTCATGTCTTGGTGGCGTTGGCCATGCGCATCTCATTGTTGCCGTCTTCATTGCGATGTGTGGATGCGCTGTCGTTGTACAACCGGCATTGATGGTGGGTCGTCCAGGTGGTCGTGGTGGTGATCGCGTCATCGACGCTGCTGGTGGGTCATGGCAAACGAGATGAAAGAAAAGAAAGAAAAGGTACATACATATTTGAGACACGCATGTACGTGCAGGCAGTTGCGGTGTGCGGCCATAGGTGCATGGGGGTGCATGCAGAGGACCTGTAAGAAGAGATCATCAATGAAATAAATAAAATAAAATAAACATACTTGTGGGGGTTGTTGGACCCAGGCATCGATGCAGAAGCTTGAAGATGCAAGAGGAGTACTTTGTGGACTGACGCATCATTGCCCATTTTGGAAGTCATGTCACATGGGTCACCGCGGGTTGAGCCACAGGTGCTGCGGGTTCTGGAATGCGACCCGCGACCCGCACCCATAGGCACCCGTACCTGTAACCCGCACAGGTTACCCATACCCGTGCATTTCACTAGTACCCAGAGCATCAAGAAACCTCATCTAGCTCATGCATGTCACAGTTACACAAAACTTAAGAAATGGAATCAAACCATGTGAACCTTGCTGTCAAATATTGGATGTACTGTAGGGAAAGTTCTGGTAGTACAACCTACTGTGGCTAATGCACCAGAATTGTTGCAATCTGAAGAAACAAAGTGCAAGATCATTGTTGAAGTCCAAAAGCAATCACTGTGCAAGTACATGGGATTAGTACTAGAACCTATAGTCATCATATTCCAAAACATTGAAAGCAGGGTGGATTGGTTCCGAGTCCAAGTAAGAAGCAATCAAAACCTCTTCTTCTGACTTGAGGTCAGACTCCAGCCCTTCGCTATGATCTGTGGTTGAATTGTCTGACTTGGTATCATCTGAATCATTGTCGGAGTCCTCCCACTCGTCCGATGGGTCTGATGCTCTGGCTTGGTCACCAGAGTCTACATTAGGTTTGGAGTCTCCCCAGTTACGAGTATTGATATGGGTGGAGATACAATTGCTACTGGAATCGGCTTCTGTCTGGCTAACATGTGAGTATACATGGCCAACACCGTGACCCCAGTGGTTGCGCAGTAGCATATCTCTGTCGACAAACCTAAAATATAATAGTTTATTTAGTGCCTATAAGTCGAGAAAAGTATCTCTACCTGTTGACATAGTAGAACTTCCAGTCTGCACCATCCCTGGCATTTTGTGAAACTGAGACACCATCAGGGTGCACCCTGCCACTAGTAGCGAAGGCTGGGATGAGATGACAACCCCTTAAGACATGGGCTGGGTCGACAAATCCATATGCATCATCATGGGACATCGGAACGAATCTCAGGGAATCAAGAACTGCGTGTTCCCAGCCTGCTGGCACATCTACAACCTTGAACCAATGCACCCACAAAAATTCCAGGCACCTGGGAAGGTAATCCTTCGAACCCAAGCCGGTGTAAATGATGTTCGTATGGAAGATGCCCAGGACACGTGCATATAGGAATGGGTGGGCAGAGTCTGAAAGGGGCCAGTAGCATAATATCATGGTGATCAGTGCAAGGGTTGATGGTATCCTGAGCATGGCGAACATCATATGTGGTGTAGTTGATGTGAAATAATTGATGTCGATATATGCGACCCCCTTTGAAAATAACTTGGTTCAAAGTTGAAAGGTGTTCCATGTTGTCTACATCAGCAGCAGAAGACTCTGAAGGATCTGCAAAAATTTGGACCTCGTGGAGAGCTCATACACAGGGTAGCAGATGAGCCTTGAGGTGCAGAATAAAGTTCTAAAGGTGCCAACAGTGGTGAACTCCTCAAATCATTTAATAGATAATAAGCTGGACTCTACGAACCATTGTGAGGGGGTCATCCGGGTGCTTTCTAATGAATAGCATGAGGTCTTCAGGAAAACATTGAGTTTGGCCAATGTGATAACAATCTTCGGGATTATTGGGGAGGCTTTCCTTTGGGCCTGCTCGCAAAGCAGCCAACTTTGCTCAGATATGATGGGTGCACACCTGGCGCCATTCGATTGAGGCAAGTTGTGGAATGAACACCTTTCGGCTGGTGCGAGTAAATCTACTTTTGCCAATACGGTGCTCAAGCTCGCCCTGGAGAATCAAAATATTTGGGATAAACAGATCAGCAAACCTTGGTGGCTTACTGTTTGTGTGGAGTACGAATCTACTGTACCATATCTTCAAATCTGTTCTGTATAATCTCCTAAAGCATGTAGTTTGTATGTCTGCAAGTTGAGGGTCCTCACCTTTTGGGTGGTAGCTTGGGCGTTGTTTTGTTGACTAGATGGAATTCCATGTTTCCGAAGAGACTTGCGACCCTGACGCCTCATTCGGGCTTCAGTCTCACGATGAAGCTCTTTGGTGGAAAAGGCAGTGCAAGTTTCAGTGGTGAACACACGGAGGTGGTTACCCAGCGCTGCAGTTACCAACTCCATCAGCTCGAGCATGTTGTCTGTGTGCATGTGAAGCTTGGCCAGCCCGTGCCAGTGGCAGAGTAAAAATAGGAGCGTCATTACAGAAGTATTGTGCAGTTCTGTCATATCCATACTTTTCCCAGTTGCAACTCTGGTCTAACCCTGGCCCGCCTGACCTCTCCTTAGGCATAGATGCAACTCTGGATCTAGTCTGGCCATCTCCAGCCCCATAGCTGCACTCCAGCTCAACTCCGGTCACTATGTCCATCTCCACCTCAGGACTAACCCCTGTATTCCTCTAGACACATCTGTGGTCTAACTCCACCATGTCGAACCTGTACCTACCACTTGTCACTACTCTGGTTTCAGTCCAGCCACTCCCTTGGTCTTGTCTGCAACATAGCCCAACTCCGGCTCAGGTCTGCTCCTGTTCTGCTCCACTCCCTCTGTCAGGTCCACCAATGGCCTTGGACATTTCCATGTCCAACTCCGGACCTTCCTCCAGCTACTCTGCCATTCCTCCAGCTGTACACTCCCTCCACTTGTACACTCCCTCCACTTGTACACTCCCTCCACTTGTACACTCCCTCCACTTGTACACTCCCTCCACTTGTACACTCCCTCCACTCATACACTCCCTCTGCTCTTGCACTTCCTCCAGTCGTGCACTTCCTCCGGTCCCACTTCCTCTGGTTCCACTTCCTCTGGTCCTGGACATCACTCCAGACTTAACATTAGTTAAGTCCACCTCCAACCCTTACCTGTCCTCTTCCGACTAGTACCTACTAGTGTCTGGACTTACCTCCTCATTAGTTTCCTGCACCTCTGGACCTCCTAGTAAGATCGTCAAGGAGAACCAGTCTTGACAGGTTCAGGTAAAAGCTTCTCAAAGACGGGGATGACGCACTAGCATGACCATAAGATAAGGACAAGATGGAGGAAAGTAATCATAGTACCAGTAACAGATCCTCAAAGTCTCTGGCTGCCATTTTCTTCATCTCAGAGGAATTAGAACGAAAGCGTCGAATTGTATCATGGCCAAACAAAGGTACTTGGCGATAGCTAAATCTCTTGTCAATCCAAACTGAAGTTGCGGACCAATTCAAAAGGTCCCACCGATGATCTAGTTCATGAACTATACTTTTCTTCAAGGTGTCCAGAAGTCTCAGCAAGTGTGTGAATATAGCTTTCCATACTCCCAGCTCAAACTCATGGAGAAGGTCAACCACTAGCATACGGAACAAGTCGAAGCCGGTGATGCTGAGCCTTTCTGAAAAGGTGTTCTACCCATAATCATCAGCTGTCAAACTTCAAATCTCATTATGAAAGAGAGTACTCAACCAATGTTGGAACTAAAGATTCGCTTTTGAGTAATTCTTCAACTTGAGAAGTGTGCACCGCATATTGCTTCTCATAAATCAGGCGACGGGCGGCAACAACCTTGTCGCGCCGTTCTTTTGTATCGCGGCATTGAAGGGTTGTTCGGTGCAATATATCCCTTTCAGTAGCAATCTGGTAGACCTTAGACTTGGGAATTAGGCAGCGTGGACACGGGCATACACCCATATTCCGAATAGTGGCTATGAGAACTCTGTGTTGTCTGAGTCAATCCATATATTCGGCTGGTATGAACAAGTGCCTACTCACTTTTCGGGATAATCAGCTGAATATGTAAATATGCGAGGATAGAGTCGACAAATAATCCCGTCGTAACACCGGCTGACAATCCCATGTTGATACGCTTCAATGAATTCGTTGTCCAATAGTATTCCCCACTGCACATGGAATAATTCCCTGTGGCAATGCATGAAAAAGTCATTACCGAGGTGACCGTCACCTGCATTGTTCGCTGCGAAGTCTTTGAATGCATTGGGGAGCTATTTATTTCATTTTAACACAGTTATATACCATTAGAACTGAATCAAAGAGACTTACAGTATGGAAATATGCTGCATGGGAGCAAAGGTTGGCTGATGGCTGGCAACGCATGTACTTTGATTCATTGCCCATGTAGATGTACAAAGGCCACAACTTGGCTGTGCCAAAGGCAGTGAGTTGTGTAGCATCCGACCACAACATAAGAGCGATGATATGTCGGGGCAGGGCACATCCAAACTCAGGCAGCAAATCCTGGAGTTGACGGTGGGCTATTAAAAAGCTCTCAGAGGTGTACAGCTCGCCATAAACCCTTACATCCTTGGCCTTATGAGGCGGCTGCCAGTGGAGTTCGTAGGGTTCATAATGGAAGAGTCGATGAGTGGGGTCTGATATATTCTCATGAATGATATCCACCAGGGAGCGATAATGAAAGCCCTCAACAGTGTATTCCTTTGGGCCAGGGTGCTGAGCACGACGATGGAAGGGAGTGCATATCTGAACAGTTGCCTTCTTCCATCCACTATCCCCATCCAACCATTCGCAATCACCCCTATTTCTGTCGTCTTGAATGCTACTGTTGCCAAGTTTTTGGTTGATGTCCAGTTTGTGTTTCATACATCTTCGGGGTGATATTCTAGGTCTCTGTCACGACCGTGACATCCGATCACCCTGTACCCTATTGTCCGATCGCGTCCACGCGTTCGCCGTCCGTCTATTGTATGTACTCCCTTTTCCGTTTCTTTCTATCTGTCCTGTATTGCCACCGATCGGTGAGTGCGCTGTCTGTTTCTGTCTCTCTGTTTGATTACCTAATATGTTTCCTTTCTCGTTTCCAGTTACTATACGTTCCCGTTCCCGTTCCATTACTAATACAATGTCTATTGGTAATCCGGTTATCGCACTTACCGTACTTACTCAGCGCTGAAAAGATAACAATGTGTTTGGGTGGCTGCTCCCTCAGATGAGGTGCATTCGACCCAGGGACTTCTGGAGGTCTGGCAAGGCTCCCAAGGACTAAGGAGACTAAGAAACTAGAGAGTGGAAGGGTGGTTCAGTCACTCCAAGACTGAGCTCAAAGATATACACTGAAGAGAAGGATCTTTGTTTAGTAAGCTAAGTACAAGCCTACATAGCTAAGGTAAGAGTCCAGTATCAGTACTACCAATCTACACACCCAGAGACAGGACTGTCTCTACAGCGCGCAGCGCTGCGTTCATCATTCGTCGGTAAACCCGACTTCCCGTACATCACCTCATCCATTCCACTCAGTATAAATACCTAGATACTCGGTCTGTTGTAGTTTCAGTTCGGATATTGAATAAGATACTTCTCATCTGTTCTCTCTTCGTGCTCTCCGTCTCTATCCTCGTACAAGCACTCGGTCGTAGACCGTTTACCCTTGGACTCTCCGTCAGACCCTCGGTCAGCCTTCCTATTACTCGGGAAGCACGACTACGCTACATAGCACCTCAGTCTTACCGCTAGGCCAACCTCTGAACCCCAGACCCCTCGTAGAGATCAGATCGGTGAAGAACCGGTCTTGACAGTCTCTGATAATATTGAGGAGCTTCTTAAAGCCTGCCTGAGACTTGTGGTGTCCCTGATTCCAATACCAATCTCCCAAAAGCAATGAAGTCTCGTTTGGGTATGGATAAAATGGATTGCTAGCATCTGTAATACCTTCATTAAATTTGGAAGAGTTTTCACGCGCGACAAAGGGTCCCACCTCGTCCAGTGAATTTTCCATATCAGGGTCATTGATTGGCAATGAATCTTCATCGTACAACTGAAACAAGCCAAAACTATTGGGCTGGGTCTTGATCTTTGGACGTGAGGGAATCAAGGGCAAATGTGGGACTGGGGATCATGGCGATGCACTCGGAGGACGGGACAAATGTGAAAGTCCCACTTTGCCCAGGTTTCCTCGGGTTTCCACAGGAGCCAACGGCCTTGGTGGCTCCAGTACAATGTCTTGGTAATGTGCTGGCAATCGGCGGTTGAGGCAACGTGGCCTCCACTGGGCTAGTGACAAGGAATCATTGGATTCTGGGTCAACATGGGCCTTGATTCAAATGTAGAAGGTATCAGCAACAACCTTGGTCAAAATGTTGCATACATACCCCGTCTGACTCTGTTTCAGCTTGGCACTTGTCAGTAATCTCAGCCTGAAATTTGATGGTTGCTAAGTTTGGGCTATGACATAGTGCTGGCTGCCCCGACTCCGCCGGTTGGTCAGGGTCAGGGTCCACAGGCCCTTGAATGTGAGCCTTTTTGCTTTGGTATGCCTCCTTCGCCCTAGAAAGTGCACCAGACAAGCGCTTCTTGCCCTTTACACAGCTTTTTTCATGCCGTGTAAAAGCATTGAGACCTGTGAATGTGCGACCACACATGCAAGTCTGGATAAATACTTGATCCGAATCAGACATGCTAGGTGTAAAAGCCAGAGACGGAAAAGAATTAGCTGAGCCACAAAGCAACGCCAAATACCATCATAGTACAACAAAATATTGCAGTATACATGGACTTGAGCTACTACAGTGCCAAGACACATCACAAAGTAACTCCTTCCCCCCCACAAATATCAAAACATGCTAATTGTGCACAGAAGTAACTAGGAATACAGGAAATGTTCCTTTCTTCTCTGGACCATACGTCCAGCCAAAAGGTTTAAAAATGACTCAAGATACCTCATCCTTATATTGTCCGATGGCCATTGATTTGTCAACAAAGTGTTTGCGATAATAGTAGCTGTCAGCATACATTGCAGTCTTCTTCTTCCCAAGCACGGCGGAAATATTCCCTTCACAATCCTCAATTTCACTCTGAACCTCCGCCAGTAAAGTGATCAAATCTCTCTTTTTATCAAGAGAAGCCTTCCAGGCCTTGAGAAGTTTGATGAGTGGAGTACCATTCCCTGGACGTGAACTCTACGGAACAAAGGTCAGTGATTCAGGACGACTGTTAACAACCTACCTCTGTAGAGAATAGTTCCTCAAAAGAGCCATCAGGCAAAGCACCTTTGCGTCCACAAAGGGTCAAACAGCTAAATGCTGGGCCAAGCCCTGCAGGCAATGGTTAGACGTTGTTGTTTAAATCGGGAGCCGAATTGGGTAAAATATATGGGTACGAAAGTTTGGATAGAGGAGTCCGACGAGGGTCTCGGGTGAAAGAAAATTTCTTCAACGACACTTCCTGAGACATGGGTGGTAGATCAGTGAGTGTGATGATGTCTGTGTTTTCTTGTGTTGACTCAACTTTGTCCTATTTTACACTCCGATGGCAGCATGAGGAAGCATTTGGCACGAGGTTCACCAATTTAGCCATAAATGAAATCTACAGAAATGCCCTTCTTTTTTGGTTGCCACTTGCCTGCAAACAGTTGAGCCCACAAGTTAGAAATATAGTACATGTCAAGGATGAATACCCACACTGAGCATTCCAGTATCGGCATCTGTCTACATGGCAAATTAACTAATGGTGGAACCATCTTGCTAATTGATGGTAGTATTACAGGAATGGTCGAGAAGAAGAGCTGAGCAGAGACTGAAATGCTTATAAACTGAAATGTACTCGCAGTCATGTGACTAGATGAGTAAGCTTGTTTGGTTAGTGCCAGTGAGGTCTTATTTGGCCTGAGCTTTGTATAGCATAGTCAGCCATATCTTTATTTCATTTCATTTCCCTAGGTGTTCAGGAAGTGCTGTCACATTGGTGGAAACCTTGCTTAATACTTGGTAGCAGTGCGCATTAATTGAAGACATACATAATGGCAAATAGCAGGTACTGTTATTAGAGTCAGAGACTCGTCGGTGAGAAGTACTAAGGTACCTAATTCCCTTTTTTTCTTCTGTCTTTTGAAATGGCAATTTTCTCTGGTGTAACATCCTGGCACGATGTAAATCAGCACATGGAGGGAGGTGAGGGTATGGAAGTGGGGTACTAGGTTAACACACATTTGCTAGATGGCTTCATCTGCCATGGGGGGTCCAGGGCCTTGTTCTGAAAGAGCAGAGCTTTCCATCGCTGTCCATGCCCTTACAGCAGTGAAAAAGAGAAGCCATTTCCTTGCTGGCATATTGACTGTGCACACATCATTATAAGTGTGTTTCCTGAATGAATGAGTTCCCTACCTTGAAAGTGGCAACTGGTACTGTCTCCATCCCTTTTGTTTTTGATGAAAGGAGAACTCAGCGTTGTTCAGAACTACAGAGGAGCGTAGTTGGCTGTAATATTAGTTCATTTCTTTTTCTCTAGACCAAACTGGTGACTCACCAGATAAAATAACACGAGGCATGATGCAAACCTCATGTGTAAACAGTACAGGTACTGCAACCCAAGAATGGTTGGCGCCGGAAGAGAAGTGTGTCGTGTATTGTGCCCTCGTTAACTCATTAACCATGTATAAACTGTCCACATACAATCTTTCGCCCAATCAATTGCTTAACCCGATTTTTGCAACAGAAATGATCACCTGATGTAATGGTCTAACTTTTTATCTTATCTAATCTGCAATTAGATGATGTCTTATCTTATTGTAGCATAGTATCTTATCTAGTGCATCTTATCTGTAGGTCTGTCTAGACTACAGCCTCGTGCTGTACATGCTGTATCCCTTGATGTCATTAGCATAGCCTTACCACAGGATGGCAGCTGTGTTCACTGCCTCGTACAGCATACAGCCTCATGGATAGCCTCGCACAGGACACGTGTAGTGTAGTATATACCATTGCAATCCAACACCCAGAGACTCTCCATTCAAGCTCTCTTTGGGTTTTCGCTCTAAGATGCTTGGTTCCTACTTCCTCCTCAGAGTCTCGACGTGCAGTAGTTCTTTGGGTTGTTTGCCCTTAGGGTTGTCTCACCCAAGGATAAGTCATACACAGTTAAGACGACAGTGTCTATGGCTTTCATTAAACCATTATCTGAAGGGAACACAATGGAGAACTTCTCTTTTTATTTGGGGTTGAAGGAAATAGCTGTCTTCGGCTAAGGCCATTAAGGCGGCACCAGCAGTATGGTTTTTGTATGTTAAAAATGCCTAATTAAAATACTGTAACAAATGGTATCTAAAAATGCAATTATCATAGACAATTAGTATTTAATGAACTACATTCTTGTTGAACTCGAATGCGGCACATATATCAGAAAATGGGAAAACATCACCCTCCTCTGTAACAACTTGTGTAGATTTCTTCCAACATTCCTTTATCCGCACGACCCTCCCTGCTTTGGCTCCTTTCAACACTAAGCATAAATGATTTTTTCCAGCAGGACTTGCTGGTGTAAGGAAGCGACTGGGGATCGTGAGGTGCTGAATACCCAAGCCTCTATTGTGACCTGTCACCGTAACGGTGACAGAACCAGGCAGTGCAGGGCCATCTTCACCACAAAATCGATTGGGACACACAGTCCGGACGACACGTTTACCCAATGATGCCTGAGTGAACCTGATGCTGACATTGAAGCCCAAGTGGACAGATGCAAAATCGCAGAAATCATCTTGGAAAACCCATGGAACACTGCCGATGCCAACCTCAATAACATATGATAAAATAACGAAAAAGGCATACCATAGTCAGGGGTGTCAGGTGCTTTTGAAATGGAGGGTTGGGGGACACTGTCAGGCGACCATGGACCCTCTGGTGTGGCGGTAATATCACTAGGGGTGATTTTCCATGGACCCTCTTGAGGGATTTCTGAGGGGGATGGTGGTGGTGTAGCAGTATGAGGGGCGACGGGGATCGTTACAAACGACTGTTTGTGAAGGGCGATCAGGGCCTGCAACTGCGCTGGAGTAAGTGTTGTGCCGTTCAACAGCACACCAGTTCTCGGATGGGTATTAGAGGTGCTACCATTCAGAGAGAAGAGAAACTCACGGTGTTGCGATCTGGTTGTTCTTCAGTTGGATTAATTGATGGCCAAATAGTGCAACAGAACTGTAGGTTCTCCCAAGGGAGTGAAGCGTGGCCCAACAGCCCTTCTTCTCTCCACTTATAACCCATATGTCATGACCAACGAAATTGGATAATCCATTTTCAGAATGTTCCTTGATCTTGTGGCAAAATGTGATAGGAATATTTGTCTAGATGAAAGGGTCAGTAAAGCCATGAATACATAGAGAAAGAAAAGTCACCTGTTTCCCCTGCACAGGACACATGATATCAAGGAGGGTGTTAGTTAAGTCCACTGCCTTGACCACTCCCTGAAAACGATAGTAGCTGCCCCTGGCAACCTCCACAATATCACCCACAGTGACATTGTAACCATTATCTTCAGTAAGAGTGAGGGTATGTGGGGCAGGATCGATGCGAACGTCATGTGGCTCCACTAAAAATGTGCTATCTTCATCGGCCATATCACTCCCAACACTGTCGTTGAAGTGCACCCAGAACCCATCGGGATTGATCCACTCAATGGAGCCCCTTTGACCAACGTATGGACAATGATGGACAACTACCAGATCACCCGGCAAAGCTTTGTCCTTCGTAAGGGGATGGACCAAATCAGTAGTGTGATCATCAACACTGCAAGACGACACATGGTCCTTTGAGTAGCTCTGCACCAAGAACTTCGACACCTCGATCTATGAACATTAAGATGATGCAGATAAAATTTATTAGCGAGGCTCACGTTTTCAGTGACTCCACCTTCCTGCATAACAACCAGGACAATCGACCCCTTATTTACAATGACAATGTAGCCGGTCTCCCCGCAGAATGGCCCTGCAATGACCTTCACTGCATCTCCTATGCTGAATGACCTACAAAGTTCATGCAGGCTGCAATCCAAGGCATTATTTTCACAAAATACAGTGGCAGAATGTTGATCCCAATCAATGTCTCCCAGAGTGCCTGTCATACCTTTGAGGTCCCCCTCCTGAATCTCAACCTTGTCCATCTCTCGCCAAAATTGCGCTGAAAACAGTTTCACAGTTTCCTCAATACACTTGCGGTTGAATTCCGATGTTATGTGGTATTTGATGTCATCGGGATGTGGATATTGATATTCAACGACCTCCAGATGGTGGACGGATAAACACAGCCTGAGTAGACCATGGATGAACTCCTGGCCACTGCAACTGTAGCCAATCACTGCGCCAGTGGGGGAGGATATTGGTTCCAATATGAGATTCACCATTCTTGCCAACTCAACATCAAACTCCATCCTTGCATTCGCATGCTCAGGAATATCATATGGACGTTGACGGGGTG
>JAYMGJ010000248.1:0-50850 GCA_037178675.1 Scleroderma bovista
CCCACTTGTCCTGTGAGTGGGAGTGTTGAAGATGGAGAGGCTATCTTGCTCATTGTCATTGTCATTGTCGATTTCACTCTTGACAGTGAGTGATTTCTCTACATCTTTTGGCATGCCCTGGGTGCATGTGAGGTACTGAGTCATAGCACTGATTGTCCATTGGACAACAATCTTACAGCCTTCGATTGTGGGGTGTTTCTTCTCCCATCTGTCAAGACTGGTTCTCCTCGACGATCTTACTAGGAGGTCCAGGGGTGCAGGGAACTAATGAGGTAAGTCCAGAGAGTCAAGTCCAGGTCAAATGAATGAAGTCCAAGCACTAGAGAAGCACAGGGAGTAAGTCTGGGTTTTTGTGGAGTAAGTCCAGACCGTGGGAAAGTGGTCTGGAGTTGAGCGCAGCTTGTCTGGAGCAAAGGACATTCCAGAGGTGGGATAAGTCCTGAGAGGTCTAGCATTGAGTCTGGGACAGAGGTGGCTTTTGCCCTCGTGTGAGTAGGAGACTTGCTAGGATCGGACATAGGACCAAGGGGACGAGATAGGATGGAGGCCAGAGTTGGCTGGAGTTCAGGTGAACAGGTGGATTAGGAGAGCATAGTGGGTAGTACAGAGTGGGGAGTATCTTAGTCGAGATTTGATCTAAGGAAACTACTAGGCCGGAGTATAGTAGTTTATATAGTAACAAGAACTAGGGTGAGTATATACGGTGTCAAGTAAACACCTTAGTTGGGACAAGGGATGGAGCAGAAACGGACAGGAAAATAAAGCAGGTACAGGAAAATAAACTGGAGCGGGAGCAGACATGGGAACTAGGATTACAGGGACGACGGAGCAGATGCAGGGACAAGTAGGTAAAGGGAACTAGGTTGGAAGAGGACAAGTAAGGGTTGGAGGTGGAATTAACTAATGTTAAGTCCGGAGCGATGTCCAGGACTGGAGGAAGTGGGACTGGAGGAAGTGCAAGAGTGGAGGGAGTGTACAGCTGGAGGAAGGGTGGAGTAGCCGGAGGAAGGTCTGGAGTTGGACATGGAAATGTCCAAGGCCATTGGTGGACCTATCAGGGGAAGCGGAGCGGAACAGGAGCAGACCTGAGCTGGAGTTGGATGTACCAGCCAGAGTTGGGCTAGGTCACAGACCAGACAAGGGGAGTGGCCAGACTGAAACCAGAGTAGCAACTAATGGTAGGTACAGGTCCGACATGGAGGAGTTAGACCGTGGATCTGTCTGTAGGAAGACAGGGGTTAGTCCTGAGGCAGAGATGGACGTAGTGGCCGGAGTTGAGCTGGAGTGCAGCTATGGGGCTGGAGATGGCTGGACTAGATCTGGAGTTGCATCTATGCCTAAGGAGAGGTCAGGCAGGCCAGGGTTAGACCAGAGTTGTGACTGGGAAAAGTATGGATATGACACCATCTATCCAGCCATGCTTTGATATGTTCCATGATTGGTGACCATATTGCATGGTCATTGGTGTCGTTTCCTAGCCAGGCTCCTAGTATGTGGACAGCTTGGCCATCTCTTGTCACCTGGACAGTCTGGGGGAGGGGGGCTCCATCTGGGCAGAGTTTAGAGGACTGGATCACAGATTCTCTATAGTCCTTGGAGCCAATAGGTATGATTTCAGTCTTG
Source organism: Scleroderma bovista (assembly GCA_037178675.1). Taxonomy (NCBI): domain Eukaryota; kingdom Fungi; phylum Basidiomycota; class Agaricomycetes; order Boletales; family Sclerodermataceae; genus Scleroderma; species Scleroderma bovista. Next base: position 1,624 of record JAYMGJ010000248.1, read on the forward strand.
CTGATATTGAATTTTGCACCTGACACAGCACACCACATGGATAAGATACCATATAGCACTTGTATGTCATCTTTTTCTGAGAGGTAGACGGTGGTATCATCTGCAAACATTGATACTATCTGGCAGGAGGTGAGACCAGGGGCCTTGAAGCCATTCAGATTGGATTGACACAGCATTTCAGCCAGAGGCTCAATAGCAAGGTCAAAGATGAGGCATGAGAGGGGGTCACCTTGTCGAACACCCCTAGTAACTTGGAAAGCTGTGCTACTCTCACCATTTATCATTACAGTGGTTGTAGCTGAAGCATATAGTGATCTCAGGGTGGCCACAAATCTCGTGGGGAGGCCATATTTGTCAAGTATGTCCCACAAGTAGTCATGCATGATTTTGTCATAGGCTTTCTCCTGGTTGAGGGCAAGGATCACACCATTTTCCTCCCATCAGCAAGGTGACAATTTCTCTTAACTCTCTTACAGCATCTGGATTGTCTGGAATCAGACAGTTAAGATGGATAAGTCAGATAAGTCAGTCAGACCATTCCAGACCATCAGACCAGGGTGTCTGAAACCAGATGGCCAGACCCCCAGACCAACCAGACCAGCCAGACCAGCAGTCAGTCAGACCCACTAGACCAGCCAGACCAGCCAGTCAGACAGTCCAGACCATTCCAGATCAGTCAGACCAGTCAGACCACCCAGACAGTAAGTCAGTCAGACAGTTAAGACTATCCAGACCAGTCAGACCACCCAGACCATAAGTCAGTCAGACAGTTAAGACCATCCAGACCTGTCAGACCTGTCAGACCACCCAGACCGCCCAGACTGTAAGTCAGTCAGACAGTCAAGGCCATCCAGGCCATCTAGACCACCCAACCCAATCAGATCACCCAGACTGTCAGACATTCCAGACCTGTCAGACCCCTCAGATAGTAAGTTGGTCAGACAGTTAAGACAATCCAGACCAGTCAGGCCACTCAGACAAGTCAGGCCATCAGTAAGACTGACCAGAGGGGCCAGACAATTCAGAGACTCAGAGCAGTCAGACCAATTAGACTAGTGAGATTAGCCAGACCAGCCAGACCATTAGCTGTATTCATCTGTCTTCTTTTGCCACTTAATTTATTGTTAATAAATCTATATTATTAATTGTGAAAAAAAAAACACTACAGTACAACAAATATATATTATATATTATGAATTGGGGGGCATCATTGATGCTGGTAGCACAGTAGTCGCATTGTCAATGCCAGTGTGGGTGTGGGTGGTGGTAAGATTGTCATCACTGGAGGGAACACAGGGGGGCATCATGGCTGGGGCTGGGGGACACGGGGTACGTGTCATTGCAGTCACCAGGTGATGCTGGGGCTGGGGACCATTGTCGTTGTCTTCGGGCGACATGCTGGTGAATGCTGGGGATGGGGGACATGGGGCAGTGTTGTCGTCACTGGGGCTGGTCATTGTCACTGGGGCCGGTTGTTGTCGTGATTGTCGATGCTGTTGTCTGCGTCATTATCGTCGTTGGTGGTGGTGCAGTTGTTGTCATCGCTGATGGTGGACTGTCTATGGGTGGGGGTCATCATTGTCACTGTCGTCGACGATGATGCCAGGGCTGTCGTGGTCATGTGTTAGTGGTAGGCTATGCATGGTGGTTGAATGAGAGAGTGGTGACCATGGGACTTATGTAGAGAAATTTGGAGTTGTTTTGACATGGTTTGTAATCACAACAACTCCAATTTTTTCTAAGTCCCGCATTCTGCACAAAGGTGAGTACTTCGCACTCCATCAACCACTACTGACAATGACCACCTGCAGCACCCCCAGTGACAAGTGACATTGTCAACATGACAACACCACAGTGACCACGCCAGCCCCAGCATCGTAACTATCAATAACACCACCACTGCCTGTCACATTGCCCAACCCCACCATCATCAATACCCATGTGGATGACAATGATGATGACGACACAATGAGGACAGTGAGGACAATGCGACAAGGACAAGGGCGGCAACAGTGAGTGTGAGACAATGACAGCCACCACCACCCTTACCACCACCAGCGTCACCAATGACAACGGCCACCACCAACATGACAACAACACCCCACCAGTTGTATTGTCAACGTGGCCACCAATGACAATGACAATGTCGTCATTGTCCCCACCACCATCTGCATCGACAATGGTGACCCCACCAACGGATGACAACAACGACCCCATCCTCGACATTGTCGACATGGCCACCAATGCCAACGATGATGGCAACCACCACCACTGCCACCGGTGTCATTGACCACCAACATGACGACAATGGCCAACGACACGACCACCATCCAACTGTGTTGACAACGCAGCCACCACCAGCTACAATGATGACCCCATCACCAGCGTCGACAATGCGACCACCACCAGTACTGGCCCACCAACACAACGACAGCGATGACAATGACACCACCAATGTAATGGATGGCAACCAGTGACAACACCAACCAACACCATCCATCACCCCACTGTCACACACCAAACAGGTTTGCTACAGTGAACATGGAAGATAATGCCTATATTGAATGATCCTTATGTGAAGGATAAGCACAACGGACCCTCATCATAGCCATCTATCACACAAGAAGACTATCCTGGAGCAAGAGATGAATGCCAACGTCTGGCAGTCATCCCTCACACAAGAACCGCCAAGAAGCAGAAGAAACTGAAGGAATAACGTCAATTGTGGTATGAGAAAGGAATGCACACATCTGCAGTCCAACTCCCATACCAGAACGATCAAAGAAGCTGAAGAATTGATGGAGAAATGAAGGAGAAAGAGAAGAAATGATTTTTAGCGCCCAAATGTCATTTTTAGGTGCCCAGTGCCAGCATTCCAATATTTTGAATAGCTCCATTGTTTCTGAAGCTATCAGGCATGTGATTATACCGTCAGAGAGCCTAGAATGTGGTCTATCTGCCTATCAAGTTCCGACGCAAATCTGTTCATTTCCCACGGAGATATTCCCCCCGCAATCCAGACATTTGCTTCATTGCTCACTATGGAGTCCATATTTTCTCTGGATCATTTCTCCACTATTGCTGCAGATCTCCACTATGTCCTGCTCTTAGGACAGCCTCTCCCAGAGTTCCCGTGCACTGCCTGGCACATATCTTCCCAGCCTGCTCCCTCAGTCCCTCTCGTTCTTGGTCAGTGCATTCTCCTCGTCAGTCCTGCGTCAAGGACGTACTTTGGTCATCTTAGGTCTATTGCCAAGCTTGAGAAGTCTTCTCTGGTCGTCTCTGTGTCCCCTGAGCCCTCAGCCTATGGTCCCTTCCTCCCAGATACTTGCCATGTCCATCTTCCTCTGTCATTTGTCTTGCTTCCCTGGATGCGTTGAATTCAATACTCTATCTGCTTCCCCACTTTCAGACGACGTCCCCCAGCACCATGACAGTTATGCCCCCACTTTATAGTGCTATTAGGAAGAAGAACCCCCTCTCGTTTTTTCCCAGAAGAGAGCTCATCAAGGGAGCCCATGGTTGTGCTTCAGCGGTGCTAGAACACATGCACTATACCTTAGTGTATGCTGACCCCCCGAAAGACCTCTGGACCCCTGGTACCCTTCTTGTGGCTGTTTTGTCTCGGATCAATCCCCCTGTTTATCTCAGATCTTCCCCATTGTTGTCCCATCAAATTCCTGATGGTACACAGCCCCCCCATCAAACTTCTTAGGCTGTGCATCAATGACTCCTTCTGCTGTGCAGTGACTCATCCCTTGCTTACTGATGCTCTCTTGTCATCAGTATTACTCTATCCGTTTCGCATTTTTGGTATATTACTCAGCTGATGACTCACTCCCTTACCAATCAATCTTGTCATGCAGCTTACTCATTCCTTTACTCAGCAGCTTATTCATGCTCCCTATGCTTACTCATTCCTGCTTATCCCTTGCTTACTGATCACTTACAAACCCCTTACAAAGCTCTTACCAATCCCTTACGAATCCTTGACAAATTCTGCTTACTCCCTTCTCTTTTTGTACTTTAATGCTGTGCCCCCCCATGTATTTAAACCCCTGGGCTCAGCCCAGTGAAAAAAGACCCAATTGCACGAAATTATCCCTCTCTCAGACTCTCTCAGTCAGTATCCCCTCAGCTCTTTGAGTCTTGTAGGCTTCAGTGAAGGTCTAAAGACTCTGATATTCAAGTTTTATTCAATCTATTCAAGTCCAAGTATTTCTCTAGGCTCAAGCAGAGTCTAGCCTGTCTATCCTTCATATCCCATTGCTTCTGGATGTCAGGAGCCCCCTTGCCCCTTTGCTGCACCAACCTCTAGGTGTAGTATTGCTACTTCAGTCCCAGTCACCCCAATCCCTGCTTTGACACTTCCTAGGCTTTAGGAAGAGTCCAGACCCCTATCCCCTTTGTCATCTATTGCTCCTGTACCCCAGGAGTATCCTGCATCATTGTCTGCATCACCCTGTTGGTGTAGATCCCCTTCCCCCCTCCTCAGCACATCCTCTCTGGACACCGCGGAGGTAAACCACCACTCGCACATATTTGTAGTCCTTTGTTGGTGTTGTGTTTGGGTTATTACTCCGATCAAAATCCACACTTTGACTGATTTTTTGTTCCCATCCTCTGCATTTGTATAGCCCTAATTTTCTCATCTAGAGCAATTCCTATGCCATTGGCCACCACCCCAGTGGCAGTGCCCCCAGGTGATGGTGACCCAACAATGATAGGTTAGTTACATGAATACTAGAACAGTGCCATCACAGATGGCAAACACCTTGTCTAACATGTATGACCCACACCACAGTCACATTGTCATTCCACCAATTAGCCATTACGCACAAGCATGGTATAGTACTAGTCATAGTAAGAATCAATGTATCTTTGTTAGCTCACCAATCCTGATTGAACTGGAGATAGAATGAATATGAAAGGTTGGTATTTGACAACAAATGCAGCATACTCAACACTATAACAGACACAGAAATACACAAGATCATGGACATTCAAAAAATGTTTGACACATTTCGGGTGGGAGTGACCTTGTTAGACAAGGTGATATTGTTACACTATTGCTTGTTCTTGAGACACAACAACAATGATTGACTATTAGGTTTTGTCCATTAGTTACATTTTCTGAATGGTCTGAATGGTCTTAACTGTCTGACTAACTTACTGGCTGGGGGATCTGACTGCTATAACTGCTATAACTCATATGAACTGTCTGACAGTCTGATGGTCTGGGTGGTCTAATTGACTGACTAGTCTGCAGTGATCTTAACTGTCTGTCTGACTTACTACTGTCTGGGGGGTCCAACTACTCTGACATGTCTGGGTGGTCTAAACTTTCTGAGTGACTTATTATCTGGGGAACCTGATTGTGCTGGTTACTCTGAATGGTCTTATCCATCTGACAACCTTACTAGCTGAAGAGTCTGACCAGTCTGACCAGTCTGGAATGGTCTGAAGTGTCTGACTGGTCTGACTGTCTGTGTCTGATCAGTCTGGCCAGTCTGACAGTCTGACAGTCTGAGGGGGTCTGACCACTCTGACTGCTCTGGCTGATCTGGACTATCTGACAGTCTGACACCCTGGGGGGGTCTGATCACTCTGACTAGTTGGCCAGTCTGGAATAATCTGAAGTGTCTGACTGGTCTGACTGTCTGGGGGTTCTGATCAGTCTGACTGGTCTGACATGTCTGGCAGGGTCTTAAATGTTTGACTGGTCTGATTGCTCTGACCACTTTGACTAGTCTGGAGCAGTCTGGACTGTCTGACTGGCCTGAGTGTCTGGTCGGTCTGACCACTGACCACTCTGACTGGTCTGGAGAAGTCTGAAGTGTCTGACTGCTCTGAGTGTCTGGGGGACTGACTGCTCTGATTGCTCTGACTGATCTAGAGCAGTTTGAAGTGTTTGACTAGTCTGACTGCCTAGGAGGTCTGACAACTCTGACAAGTCTGGCTGCTCTGGAGTGGCCTGAAGTATCTGACTGGCCTGACTGTCTGCAGGGTCTGACCACTTTGACTGTTCTGACTGGTCTGGAGTGGCCTGAAATATCTGACTGGTTGGACTGTCTGGTGGGTCTGACCAGTCTGACCAGGTTGACTGGTCTGGAGTGGTCTGACTGGCCTGACTGTCTGGGGGTCTGACTGGTCTGATTGCTCTGACTGGTCTGGAGTAGCCTGGATTCTCTGATAGTCTGACACCCTGGGCTGTCTGACTGCTCTGACCACTCTGACTGGTCTGGAGTGTCTGAATGGTCTGTGTGTCTGGTGGGTCTGATCAGTCTGACTGGTCTGACATGTTTGGCAGAGTCTTAAATGTCTGACTGACTTACTGTCTGGGGGATTTGACTGGTCTGACTGGTCTGGGTGGTCTTAAGTGTCTGACTAACTTACTGTCTGAAGGGTCTGGGTGTCTAACTGTCTGACTGTTGAGGGGGTCTGACTGGTCTGACTGACCTGGAATGGTCTTAAATGACTGAATGACTTACTCTCTGGGGGGTCTGATTGGTCTGACTGGCCTGGAGTGGTCTTGGATGCCTGACTGACTTACTGTCTGGGGGGTCTGGGTGGTCTTAAGTGTCTGACTGACTTACTGTCTGGGTGGTCTGACTGGTCTGACTGGTCTGGAGTGGTCTTAAATGTCTGATTCCAGAACTCTCAGTCTGATGCCAGATGCTCCCAGACTGTTAAGTCATGTCAGACCATTTCAGACTGTTAAGGGACCTAAGTGCTGTCAGAAAAATTGTCACCTTGCTGATGCCGTTGCCTCGGCATAATGAAGGATCATTTGTGTAAGACATATCTGGTCAGTGATATTCTTTTCATTAATGATTGAGGGGGCACATTTGGCAAGGTGGACGGCAAGAATCTTTGTGAAAAGTTTGTAGTTGGAATTAAGGAGGGTAATTGGATAGTAGTTGGAGATGTCACATCTGTCTTTTTTCTTGTACAAGAGACATATCCATCCTTCTGAGAAGCCTGTAGAATCATCAATGCCATGTGATTGGATGTCATTGAAGACTAGAGCAAGGCAGTCTGTCAGAGAGAGATCATCCTCTGAGCTTGGGGATTCTCAGTCAGTTGTGGGGAGGGTGTCCAACCATTTCCAGAATTTGTATGGAAGGCCATCAGTACCAGAGGCTTTACCATTTGGTAAGGCTCTGAGAATAGAGTGGACTTCAGCAGCTGAGATATTGTTAGCTAGATTGTCTGCATCTTCCTTGCATAGATGGACCTGAATATGATCCAGTACAGACTGTTTTGCTGCTGCACGGTGTCACGCACCAAACGTGTTTGGTACTGTGGACATGGAGAAAGTTAGCTGATGAAACTAATGCGAAGAACGCACACCCAAGATCTGTTGAAAGATTGCCCCGACTTGAGGGATACAGACAGCCCTCGCTATCCATATCACGCAAAGTCATGACTATCCTTATGCGAAGGATGAATACAAGCTTGTCATAGCCATCTATCGCACAAGAATGACTATCCTGGAGCAAGAGATGAATGCCATCGTCTGGCAGTCATCCCTCGCACAAGAACCGCCAAGAAGCAGAAGAATCCAAGGATTGATGATCATTTCAGTATAAGAGAGGAATGCAACCTACTGCAGTCCAACTCCCATACCAGAACAACCAAAGAAGCAGAAGAAACGATAGAGAAACAAAGGAGAAAAGGAAGAATCATTTTTAGTGCCCAAATGTCAAATTTAGGCGCCCAGTGCCGGCATTCCGATATTTTGAATAGCTCCGCCATTTTTGAAGCTATCAATCATGTGACTATACCATCATGGAGCCTAGACCGTGGTCTATCTGCCTGTCAAGTTCTGACGTAAATCCGTTCATTTCCCACGGAGATATTCCACCCGCAATCTAGACACCCACTTCATCACTCACTATGGAGTCCGCATTTTCTCTGGAACGTTTCTCCGCTATTGCAGCAGACCTCAACTATGTCCTGCTCTTGGGACAGCCTCTCCCTAAGCTCCTGTGTACTGTCTGGTACATATCTTCCTTCCCAGCCTTCTCCCTCAGTCCCTCTCATTCTCGGTCAGCGCGTTCTCCTCGTCAGTCCTGCGTCGCGCACATACTTTGGTCATCTCAAGTCTATCGTTAGACTTGAAAATTCATACCTGGTTGTCTCTGTGTCTCCTGAGTCCTCTGCATATGGTCCTTTCATCCCAGAGTCCTGTCACATCCATCTCCCTCTATCATTCATCTCGCTTCCCTGGACACGTCAAATCCGCTACTTGCGATCCTCTTCCCTGCTATCCTGCAACAAACACGAATGAAACAGTGCTCTAGAACCCTTCTTAGGAGCCCTAATAGAGTACAGAACCTTCCCCTTACTGCTCAAGGGAAGACTGCACTTTGGGAGCACCAAATTTCGCGTTTTTGCTCTACAGAAGCTCAATCCAAGGGATTTGTGACACTCTGTGACCAGCTGTGACTCTACTTGTCATTCCAGGCCCCCTGACACTGCTCTTCTGGTCGGATCAATTCTTTTATTATCCCCCAGCCACTCCCATCAGTGGCACTGCTTCAGAAGCTCATCTCCAGATCTAAAGTTCAATAAATCATAGGTTGTGCTTCCCTTCTTTCTGAGTCACACAGAGTCACTCTGGCTCACTCTGACTCACTCTGCTGCGCATTATTCATCCCCTCTTGGCATTACTAATCCCCATTACTCCCCTTACCAATCACTTACCAATCATCCTTCAAATCATGCTTATCATGCTGCTTATCAATTCATGACTCATGCCCCTATGATTCATATGCATTATGTCATCGCATATGCTCATTTAGCTTCGATCTACTCATCCCATGCTTTCCCCCCCTCTCTTTTGGGCCCCATGCAATGATTTTTCCATATTCTTGGTTATACACCCCTTTTTACCTATGTTTTTGCTCTTTCCCTTGGCTCAGCAGCTTGTTCAGGCTCTCCCCATTGATGACTCAGCCTGATTACACTGCTTATCAATCGCTTACCAATTTCTTACCAATTTCTTACCAAGCACTTAGTCATTTGTGCTTACAGGGCCACAGCCCCTCCTGTATATAAACCAGCAGCCAAAGGCTGCAAGGAAGTGTCTGCTTCCCCCTCAATAAAGCGACCACATTCACTCTCCCTCTCTGTCTATAAGCTCCCTCTTTGTCTTTGGACTTGTAGGTCACCCAGTGCTGGCCTAAAGCTCCTATATTGCTGTTTATCAGATATATCTTGTATCTGATCATTTCTCTAGGCTGAAGCGCAGTCTAGCATCACTGTCCACTCCATCCCATCACTGTCCATCGCATTCTTGAAGCAGGAACTGTCCCCTTGCTTCCCTGTTGCTCCATCACTGCTGTTACACCCCTGTTGCCAATCTATCATCGCTCTTCTATCCCAGGACTCTTCCTAACCACTGTGGTAGGAGTCAATACCATCCCCAGTCGCATTCCATCCCCATCAGAAGCCCTTCCCTTCCCTCCTGCATCCTGCCTGAAGGCGTGCAGCACATCCCCCTGAGGAGATTAAATACCAGAAACGCAAAGGAAGACCACCACTCGCATATTGCTGTCATTTGGTGTTGGTTGTTGGTTGTTCTGACCTCTTCCCTCACTTAGGCGCACAACGGGCAGTGTCAGGGGGTATATCAGCTTCCTGGAGGTTCTCATAGAAGTCTTGGGCTAGCTGGGCCATTTTGTCTGACCTATTGATAAAAGTAGGGTTGTCCGGTGGAGAGGATGAGTCACGGAGTTCAATGATCGTATCTCTTGGCTTTTTCTCTTTGCCTGATTGAGACCAGGGGCGACTGGTAGGAGATTCACACTCGAGTTGGACCTTAAGGGCTGTCTGGTCTCATATTGAGTTATGGTTGGATTGCTCGTAGAGTGTAAATATGTTCTCGTAGTTCAGCACTGGTCAGGAGTTTGTTGTCCTCACTCAAGGTTGAGTCATTCAGAGTTCTGCTGATTTGGGTTTGGATGTCTTTTATTTTCTTAGAGATTCTTGGAGTTGAGGTGCATGCTCTGTTTCTTAAGATTGCAATGCAGCGGTCTTTAAAAGACTTGAGGCATTTTTGGGGGTTCAATCCATGCAAGCAGTTAGAGTGGCACAATTTCAGGTCATCCTTGAGATGGGCCAGTTCTGAGGTAATGCGTGTCACCACCTCTCTGTCTTTGAGCAGGTTGGTGTTTAAGCTCCAGTGTCCTTTCCCTATAAAGGGCATACTACGTCGGGAGACCCTAATGGAAACCAACTGGTGGTCTGTGTAGACTTGGGGTGGTGAGATGTTCCAGTCATTGCAGAAGGGGACCATCTCATCTTTAATGTAGATGTGGTCAATGCGGGACTGGAATCCCCCCTGTCCAGCTGACTGGGCGAAAGTGAAAGCCAGGGAGTCTGGGTTGGAGTGTCTCCACCCATCACGCAGGATGTGAGGTAAGGTTCCTCAAGGCTTAATGTCACAGCTTGTTATCGACCTCCCCTTCTTTCTACTCCTTTGGCAGTCTTTGTGTCATCAGTGTGTTCATTTTGCCATTGGACTTATTTGTTTGGCTTCAGATGCCAGTCAACTTGTATATCTCCCACCTCTAGCATGTACATTTTGTGCCTATGTTATCACCTCAGTCCATTACAGCCATTTTGTCAGCACTTGATACACTTGGTGTATTCATGTGCCCTTTCTGAATCTGTCTCACCATCCAATAGGATTTTCAGGTCATGCTCTTGATGTCCACATGCTCTCGCAAGGACTGCTGTTGCTGTCCCTTTTTCAACAGCATGTTCGGGATATCAGTTCTGGGCAGTATAGCCTTGCTTTCTGTTGCTCTGTAGTTGCTGAGAGCAACAAAATGTTCTAATGGATATCTCCATTTTATCTATTGGCCAAGTCTGAGACCCATCTGTTGAGAAAGTAGGTGCTTAGTCATCACTAGCACGTGACTTTCCTAGAGACTTGACACATGATGTGTCTGGACTCAACAACTTCCATGTGATAGTCTATGTCACATGACTGGTTATCAAAGTACCAACTAACCAGAGTCATATCGCTTATCTATGACATCATAGAGATAAGCAGAGATAATGTTCCTTCCAGAACATTCTTATGGGTCGTTCTAGACCATTTCTTATCTCTTATCATACTTATGACATACTGTGGTGTTCTACGAGGTTCTACGAGTTTCCACAGGACTACTATGTTAGGAAGGTACTTATCTGCCTGTCCTATTATGGACATATGGACATTCCATATTTTACATGGTCTGTGCGTGGCTCAGACATATAAATACCCTTATGATTCTTAGTATAGAGTAGGATTCTACCCACTGTTTATCCTCTACTCTTATACAAGAGACTCTCAACCTACCTTCAGTATCCACTTCAAGTTTGAACCAACTAACAAGAGTGAGTTAGAACTTCATTATCATTCTTGTTAGGCCCGCTGTGCTTGCCTTGTGTCTATACAAGAGCAGTGCTTCCCGTTAGGTTATGAGCCCCATCTAGGCAAACTCCTGTGATGTTGTTACTCTTGTCTGCCAACAAGAGGATGGATAGGAACGCCGAAGACCGGTTCACTTGGAGATTGTTTCTTGGCGTCATGCAGTTCTTGATTGCCATCCGAGGGGTTACTGCTTTTGTAAACCCTCACCCAATTATTTCCGCAGAGTTATGCTTTGCTATGTTCTTGATCACATTTTTCACTTTAGTCATGGAAATGAATCAGGTCCCTGATGGGTGACGGTTCAGAGTACAGGCTACTGCTGAGGATCGTCAAGGTCGATGGACCGTAACCCTTGAGAGAGATCAGTTACGATCAAATCAGGAACAGTCTGCAATTGAGGCGGCTGCTAGAAGGGATCAGGATCAATGTCTGTTTGGGGATGCTGGTGCTCCAACTATGAGAGACCTACTAGAGCGACATGCCCTAGACCACGCAGATAACTTTCTAGCAGTGCACCCTTTGAGTGGCATGCAGATTCCTCTTCCACAGTACAGAGCAAGTTTGCTGGCTAATGAGAGACATGTTCTCGATCAAAATGGAGTCCCTTACGGGGGCAGTCCACCAGATTACTTATTGCTCATACCTGGAGAGAATTGCACCATCTCTGCTATGGTTCAGTCATTACCTTCCCCTAGTAATACTAGTGGCAAGTTTATAGGATTGACTAACCAAGCCAACAGACTATTTCCTATTCGTTTTCAGGTAACAAACCTTTCTACACCACCTCCTTCCTACATTGACTCTACCATTCAAGAACAAGAAGATGATGTTGTCTTTCTCCGTACCCAGTCTGGAAACCGTACTCACCAAAGAAGCTCTGAACCAGTTATTGGAACCCGTGCACGACTCAGTTCAGTGAGAGGAGAGATTGCGGAGCCTATACATAGGTCCAGCTCGAACTCACCACTCTCCAACTCCCTATTTCGACCACACAACTAGAGGAAACGAATCAACGAGTATGGGCCTCTATATGCCCACTCATTCTCGTGCTTTATCGCCCATTGTGGCCAAGTTTATTCCAAAACAATATTCGCATGAATCCTCTATCCTTTCCACTGATTCACAGTTCGATCCCTATGATCACTTTCATAACCCCATGTTGGATCCACGCTATCTAGTGTTCCTTCTTCAACCCCTTTACCAGCAAGTATGAAACCCAGCTCCAAACTTCTTTTCCTGCATAGTTGTTCCTCTTGAACGACTCATCTATTTACAGCCTCAAGAATATCTGTCTCCAGTAGTGCACCTTGAAGAGTCTACTATCCTGTGCACTCGGACCGAGTTTACAATTAGTCTGACTACCTATCCAGAAGATCATTGAGGTTTTATTCTAGGCTATACTCCCTCCATTGTCAACCTCTTTCCCACTGGCCAGGGAGATATTTTCTCTCTGTTCTTCCTCAAAGAAGACATCTGTTACCCCTGGCTATGGAGTATTGGTTTGCGCGTTGCTTGCAACCAAACCCACTTTAAACAAGCATGGCAACAAGGAGAAATAGATTTTGGGAAAGAAGAACCTGGGAGATTTTTCCATTCTTTATGTTTTATCCAAAAGAAATTTGCTAAATTCGTCATTGACATAGGTCTTTATGTCATTAACCCAGAGGCAAATAAGATTGCTGTCTGCAATCGAGAGGCGCTTGCTGCTAACCTCGCCCTGGGTGTTGATGAAAGAGGCGATTGGTCTCTTAGCCAAGATTTTTGGCAGTACTTTACAGATATGAATGGTGCCAACATACCCAATGCCCCTTCATCCCCTGTACCTTACGTGTGAGACATCATTGAGTATTTATCTGTTCTCAATTTTGATCCAAAGTTACATCATCATTTTAACGCTTTCTCTTTTCAAATGCTTCTCTTCTTCTGTAACAAAACTATGCTTTCCGAGGATTCAGTGCAGTTAAAACTTTGCTCTTATATTCCTTTTACAACAATATCCACAGATTATCAGGTTGCTAACTATGAAAAATTTCCTTTTTCCTCTTGCACACTTGAGTTTATGTCCTACTATTCAACAAGTTTTGCTGAGCTTGTGGGATCTTCTACGAAGATTCCTAATCCGCATTACTTTGCTGAATTGGACTTCATCAGTGCAGAGGAAATGGAGTGGCAAAGAACCCCTGGATATTATGGAGCAGAGTATTTGTCGAAGGAAGGACAGAGAAAAGAGAATCAAAAGGATCAAGTCACAATGAACAGGTGTTGGCGAAGAGTAGAAAATAGGGATAGGCATCTTATGGGATTACTACCACCACATTGGAGACCTGGATCACATAATGGAAAACATCAACAAAGACGATATCAAAGGCATGGTATTGTACCACAACTTACTCTTTCCATTCCAAATGGAGAAAATAGTTTCACTGACCTTTTTGCCTTTTTATCTTTGCTCTAGAATGTCAACCAAAGATCTTTCCACTTATGTGCCAATTTTTGATGGAACAAATTTCAAGGATTGGTATGACAGGTTGGAAGCTTTTGCTATGGCGATGAAATGTGATGGTCCAATGACCGAGGACCCTCCTGCTGGTGCTGCAGATCTTGCTGCCTTTAACATTATAGACTGACAAATGCGAGGCATGATACGCCTTCATCTTGGGCCTTCGTACCAGTCTCATGTTAAAGCCACTGCAAAGTTGACTCTAGAAGACCTTCACACTGCTTTTGGGACTCCAGGACATATCAGTATGCTGGTCGAAATGAGGTCTTTATTCCAACATCATATGAAGACAGGCTCAAACGCTGTTCATGAGGCAAATAACCTCATTGAGTGTGCAGCTCACCTTTCTACTGCTGGACTTGCTCTTGCAGATCACGTTATTGTGATGGCCATCCTTATGGCTTTACCACCGGATTGGGAACACATTGTTTCCACCCTTTGTTCGACTCTTATGGCCGATAACCAGTGCACTGTTGCTGCTATAACGAGTACTATCCAGCATGAACAGATGCGACGACAGGCCAGAAAAGGGAAGTCCACAGTTACTCTTCATGACCATATTTCAGAGCAAACATCTTTCGCTTCTGAGTATCAAGAGACTTCCGGAGCCACTCTAGCAGCTCGTCTTACAAATGTGAAACCTGCAGTCCATCCCTCTTTTCAGGGGAGTGGTAATAGAGGAGGAAAAGGCAAGCAACCTATTCACGAAGCACAATGCAACCAGTATCCACGCTGTGTCTTTCAGGGATATCGTTAGAATCATTTTCCGAACAAGTTTTGTCCCATAGGTCGCCAGCACATTTTTTATGACCAAAATGGTAAGCAGATTTGTTGTCAACCATAAGTCGTCTGTCCTCCCACTGGAGGAAGTAATAATCGTGGGGGAGCAATTTCTCGAGGTCATGGACGAGGTCGTGGCAGAAAAAGAGGAAAGGGCAAAGGACGAGGCAGAGGAGCCACTCATGTTCAATTTGATGAGTCCCTCCAATATTATGATGAACTGCACTTTGAGGACTTTCAGGACTATACTGCAATGGCGGTAGATGAGGTTAGCACCTCTTGTCTTACGGAGATTCCCACATCTCCAACTCTCGAGTCCCTCGATATTGAGTTGGATGAGTATAACGCAGAATGAGTATAACGCAGAGAGGCCTATGGCACCATACTCTGAAGAGGCTGCTAAAGCCTTATGGTCCGATGAAACCATGGGACCTTCAAGCTTCAATGATATTCAACAGCTATGAGGATGGTCCATCTCAAATGTCCTGTGCGTTGATTCCCATTCCACAGCCGCAATCAGAACTTAATCCCATCCAATTCTCCCATCCAGAAACTTTTGTTTCTCGGAATGATTGGGAAGAGTCTGAAGATGAGGATTTTGTATGACTAGCAAGGCGTAGTGACTCTATTTGTCCAAACAGTTCTTTATACTGTGAATTTGGGAATCAGGACAAACATTATTCTTTCATGGATAAGGATGGTCATATCCGATTCAATGAAATGAGTTCTGATATCTTTTATGTTGATCTCTCCTTCGATGGTCAACAGGAGTATCAGAGAAACTTTTGTATTCCTCACCTTATTATTGCTGGATTAACTTTCCTGGGTTTTCCTGCAGAAGTTCACTTTTATGGGGGAGAATTCCTCTGTGAATTATGTGGAGAGGAACATGCCTTATTCTGTGCCAGACCCCATAGCGACAATGACAAGTATATTCAAGCAGCCCTTGATATAGCAAGGAGAAATAAATTTACACCTCGGCAACCAACCATACCAATTCCTTCGAGTTCAACATTCCTTGTTAATCGAGATGCTAAGTGCAGTCTTTGTCATTCTTTATGTGATTCCACTCTGTGCATGGAGTGTGAGAATAAACAAAAAGACGGCAGTGTACTAATTCTTTTGGACTCAGGAGCTTCTAAGCATTGTACACCTCACTTTGAGGATTTTATAGCCTATAAGCCCTATAAAGCAAAGAAATACTTGATTACTGCAGACAAGAATATGGTGATAGAGAAACTCGGACTTGGTACCATTTTAATGGTCCATTATGGCACAATAATCCGGTTGACAGATGTTGAATATTGTCCCACTGTCACTTTGAGATTAATCTCCACTGGACAGCTCACCGAGAAAGGTTACTCGCTGAGTACAACTGCCTCTGGCACAAGACTCTTTGCTCCTAATGGCGACTTGTATTTGCAGTTGGACCCGATAGCAAGTACTGGGCCCCTTCACTATGTTTGTGTACTTTTGCAGTGCATAGATGAACGGGTACAAGTCATTAGTTTGAAGAAAGATGAGTATTCCCTTTGGCACCATCAAATGGGTCATCCATCGAAAAATGCCATTTAACATTTGCATAGTGCAACTAGGAACCTTAAAGAAATTGCTGTTCCTGCCGATCTTACTCCTTGTTCAGGGTGTGCAGTTGGGAAGATGGCTGAGAAACCTTTCACCATTTCTTATACCCGCACCACAAAACCCCTAGAACTCATCCATTTGGATCTTTGCGAGTTCCCTGTTCTATCTTATTATCATTGCCAATATGTGGCTACTTTTATTGACGATTTCTCTGCCTTCGCATGCATATACCCTAGACACCTTCCGCATCTTTCAGGAGTTTAAAGCCTGGGCTGAGAATTCGCTCGGTGCGAAACTCCTTCGATTGTGTTCGGATCATGGGGGAGAATTAGGACGAATGAGTTTTCTGCATTCATGCACCAGTTGGGCATTGAGCAGCAGTTTTCTTCGCCTGATACTCCTCAGCAGAGTGGTCGTGCAGAACGATTTAATAGAACTATGGTTGAAAAGGAAGAAGCGATGAGGCACTCCTCATTCCTACCTTCGAACATGTGGCAATTTGCATTGGAGACTTCCATGCATGTCTATAATCGCCAACCTTTTCACAGATCTAAATGGAAAACCCCTATGGAGCAATGGAAAGGCAAAGTACTGGATGTTTCATACTTCCGTGTCTTTGGTTGTCTTGCTTATGTTTATTAAAAAGGATCAACACAATAAGCTCCAGCCAAAATCTCAACCTATGATATTTCTAGGTTACAAGTCTGGATCAAAAGCATATCGATTCCTAAACAGAGAAGGGAGAGTCGTCATATCCGCAAATGTGATTTTCGATGAAACTGTCTTTCCAAGATGTGTAAAGAGTGCTGAAGAACCATGCACAAATGAAGTTAGCTGTGAAGACCACGAAGAAGAGGATCGTGAAGATGAGATGGAGGTCACTCCTCCACCAATCAATAGCGAATCAAATATTCCTTACCTGTCCACATATGATCCACCACAATCTAGTGTGCAGGAAACTGTTGAGCCACCAGCTAAACCTTCTGGAAGTACAGCTCACCCTACTAGGATTCCGTCATCGGTTAAGAAAACAATTGTTACTCCAAAAACAAGTTTGGAGAATGTGAGGTTTAAACCTTATCCTGATTCTTCTGTCCCTAGACAGTCAGGTCGTATTAGAGTTGTACCGACTAGACCAGATAACGTCTATGGTGAGAATGCACATCCTGTAGAGGCTGAGAAACTCGCCGAAGCAGAGAGTAAAGTGCAAGAAGATCATTTAACCTTAGGATTTGGGACTTATGGGAAAAGTCAAAACCTAGTGGATTTACATCGCTTGCATCATAGATTTCTTGAACTTTCTGATGTCAAAAGCTGAACCACCCTCTCCACGGATTCCAGTACAGTATAGGGATATTTTGAGATTACCAGCCAATGAGAAGAAGGCTTGGGATAGTGCCTGTCAAGGCGAGATAGACGCACTTTGGAAGTGCCAAGTATGGTCACTTACCAATCTTCCTCCAAATCGTAAACCAGTTAAGTGTCGCTGGGTTTTTGCCATAAAATCTGATGGTTGCAAACATGCATGTCTAGTGGCAAAAGGTTTTTCACAGGAATACGGAGTAGATTATGAAGATGTTTTCTCACGCATCACAAGATTTGAGTCCGTTTGAATAGTACTTGCACTGGCTGCACAGAATGCTTGGAGCCTTCAAGCTTTGGACATAAAAACTGCCTTCCTATATGGCAACCTCGAAGAGGAGATCTATATGGAACAGCCAGAAGGCTTTGTTAGAAAGGGAAGAGACGAGAGAAAAGTTTACCGCCTCTTGAAAGCTCTTTATGGGTTGAAGCAAGCTGCTTTAGCGTGGAATATCGAGCTTCACAAGTCCCTTCAAAAACTAGGCTTTAACCGTGTCATTTCCAATGCTGGGATTTATGTTCACCAGGGAGTTACTGGGAACAAAAAGGTCAAAGTCCTTCTCATCCTGATCATCTACGTTGATGATGTTCTTTTCACCAGATCTGATCCAATGTATCTCGGGATGATGAAAGAAAAATTCATGAAGGTCTGGGAATGCCGCAACCTTGGGGCTGCAAAGGAGTATCTTGGGATGGAAATCCAACAAAACCTATTGACAGGTTCTTTAATTGTTGATCAGGTGAAATACTTGGACAAAATCCTGAAGCATTTCAATATGCAAGATTGTAATCCTGCAAATACCCCACTTCTGGAGAAATACAAACCAATGGCGAGTTCTGGAGAATCAAATTCCAGGTTATGTTCCCAATATCAATCTGTGATTGGTTCACTCCTCTATCTTATGCTAGGAATGAGACCTGACATTGCATTTGCGGTCATCAAGATGTCTCTTCTCTGCGAATCCAACTGAAGATCATCTCAATCATGCCAAATATATCTTTTGCTATTTATGAGCGAATAGAGAGTGTGACATTGAGTATAAAAGAGAATCTTTGTTGCAAGTGGAAGGTTATGTCGATGCCGATTGGGCTTCTGACAAAAATGACCAGAAATCCTGTACAGGTTTTACCGTGTTGTTTAACACCTCTCCAGTTTCCTGGGTTAGCCAGAAACAAAAGACCATAGCCACTTCAGCCACTGAAGCTGAGTATATGGCACTTTCTGATGCTGCAAAACAGATATGTTGGATCAAGTCTTTACTTGAGGAATTGTTTTTTTTTCAGATTCCACCTATCATCTTATATGAGGACAATATGGGTTCCATATTCTTAGCGCAGAATCCCGCACAAGAAAGATGAACGAAACATATTGATATTCGTCATCATTTTATTTGCGAATGCATACAAGAAAGAAAGGTCATTCAATTACGACATATCTCTACTGATAAACAGTTAGCAGATATTTTTACGAAAGCCCTTGGCAAGATCAAGTTCTTGGGTTTTAAAGACTTTCTAGTCACCGACTTGCGACGTATCAAGTCTGGGGGAGTGTTGAGAAAGTAGGTGCTTAATCATCACTAGCACATGACTTTCCTAGAGACTTGACACGTGATGTGTCTGGACTCAACAACTTCCATGTGATAGTCTATGTCACATGACTGGTTATCAAAGTACCAACTAACCGGAGTCATATTGCTTATCTATGACATCATAGAGATAAGCAGAGATAATGTTCCTTCCAGAACATTCTTATGGGTCGTTCTAGACCATTTCTTATCTCTTATCATACTTATGACATACTGTGGTGTTCTACGAGGTTCTACGAGTTTCCACAGGACTACTATGTTAGGAAGGTACTTATCTGCCTGTCCTATTATGGACATATGGACATTCCATATTTTACATGGTCTGTGTGTGGCTCAGACATATAAATACCCTTATGATTCTTAGTATAGAGTAGGATTCTACCCACTGTTTGTCCTCTACTCTTATACAAGAGACTCTCAACCTACCTTTGGTATCCACTTCAAGTTTGAACCAACTAACAAGAGTGAGTTAGAACTTCATTATCATTCTTGTTAGGCCAGCTGTGCTTACCTTGTGTCTATACAAGAGCAGTGCTTCCCATTACCATCAACATTCATGAGGCTGTCTCACATGTTTGGATTGCCCTCATAGATGCCCAACTCTGCTTCTCTGAGGTTTATAATGATGCTTCATCTGACGAACTCGAGGACCTTAGTTTGATGATCCATTCGCCTCCCCATACTGCCTGCCCCCTCTTGATGAATGGTTTCATATGAGAACCCTGGTGAAATTAAATGAATGGCACAGGAAATTTCACCCGCTTAAACCACCAATGTTTATGCCAATGATATACTCAAGTGTCGACATGCAATCTGAATAGAAATGACTACAAAGTTGCTGGAGTTGAGCTTGTCTTCCGGGGCTTCTTTTCTGCCATGTATCGATACTCACCAGACCTTTTTATTTCAAAGATAGTTTATATAAATGGATGCCCAAACACAAGGGACAGAACACACTAGTTTCCGCACTCACAGAATTACGACGCCTCTATTCCCTGCATAAGACATGCAGACGAGTCCCATGTTGGTGACGATTGCATTACTTGTGTGACTTCGCCTCTGACCTGCAAGCCTGAGAAGGCAAAGAATACCTAGTGAAAGTGCTGCAGGCTGGTAATCATGAATATCCGCTTCACATATTCAAGAATCAGAGGGATCCTGCCGGGTTTGCAATGGGGCACCAAGGGCACCTGCTGAAGCTGAGAGTTCGTCTATGTTCATGCGCTCATGACTGGGTTGTTGCAGAGAATATTTGTGAAGGGGAATCACAAGTTGTGCATAGAATCATCACTGGCCAATCGGGCTGCTTCAATGCATTGTGGGGTTCCACTTGTCATCGAACTTATCTGGGGTAGTGGTGTCAGGCCCAGTGGGAATGGTGTTCTGGGATTTGGCAGGAAACACGATGACAGGACTGCGAAACACGTGACCACAGCAAACACTCTCATGCAGCAGGATACATGAGGGAAAAGCAAAGGTACAGAGGAAACTGAGAGCACGACTAACAAAATGTGAGGTCTTGGCCCTAATAAACTCGTCAATCACAATATACTAACGCCCAGCATTCTCCAGCCATTCAATCACTGTCCAAACTCCTATTGCACTCGGGCTACTATCACTTGACCAGTCTTGCAAAATGAAAACACCATGTCTCATAGCTACACAACCACATAAGTAAGTATTGTACAAATTACATAGGCAGGTAGGGGACCATGTATGAAGGAACTTGAGATAGAAATTAAAGCAATATGTGAGGTGTAGAGGCTGCCAGAACAATGCTGGTTTATCGCACAAAATGACGCAGAGTTGCAAGTGTTCCCATCCGCCAAATGGAGAGCTGTCACCCAGTGTCACACCTAACTTTACAACTCTGACACTTTGATAACCAAATGCCGTGCAACGACCGCTGAAGGGTAGCAACTTATGTAAGACACTTTTATGCACTGTGGTGGCTGCTGAGTCACTCCGCCAGTACTCTGCTTGACATTGTCATGCTCTTGCATCACTTCATTGCAATGTCAATCACAATTGAAATGTCCTCTTGACTGTGTCCAAAAATTTTGTAGGAAGTAGGGAAGTATATGAAGAATCTCATTTCAGCTTTGTATGTTTATCTGGTGTGATTTGATTTCAGCCCTGACAAGTTGTTCTGAAAATAGCCCCTTTGGAGCAGTAAATGGTGTCCTGCTCGTGTACAGATGTATTTTATTGAAAAAAAAGGATATAACCCTCTTGATATATAGTATAACATGCTCTATGTATGACTACTTGGCTTGGATTGAAGTGTTGTGTGTTGTAGTTAGTGTTTTGCATCTCCGTGTCATTTTGCAACACCAGTCAAGTGATAGTAGTCTTCACATTCGTTGCATTGCCCTGCATGAATCACAGTCCTTTTGTTGCATCTCCGCGTCTTGTTCTTCGTCAGAAATGATCACAAAAGGAGACATCAAGCAGCTCATGTAAATTAACAACCAGTCCAACCTGAGCACTTGAGCAGGTCATATCCAAGTTGTCATGCCACCTGTCTTGATAAATGTCCAAAAATCAAAAGTGATCACAATCATGGTTACTCGAGGGGATCTGCCCTGATTGTAATTTCCCTAGGTCCTGAAAGTGTACAGGCACACCCATGACTGATAAGCGACAAAGAACATAGGTATCATCAATTGCACCGAGGCACATAAGCATGTGGATGATCCTGTGAGTAATCAGAGAACAGCTTAGGGGTGATATTCGCAAATTCTTCTGAAGCACTATGTGTAAGCACCATGTCGCACTTGAACACTGAACACGCCGAGTCGTTCGAGCGAAATTGCCCTCGTATTAATTATTCAGAGCTAACAACAGAAAATGAAATGTAGAGACTTATTCCGAATCTATAGGCAACGCCGTATGTCGTTCAAAAAGGGCCCAATCATTACTCGAAAACTTTGCTGTATTGTGAGGTGGATACTTCCCGTTGCGTCTGGCCCAGCATGGTTGCCACTTGTGCCAGCTGTCCGGTGGCGGGGCCGATCGTGGTTTCTCTTTGGCGTAGGCGACGAGTACTTGATCGCCCTCATTCAGTATACTTGATTCCCACCCTCCCTCCGAGGTTGCGGCATCGCAACACTTCATCGTCCAGTCGTTGATCCCTTCTACCCATGCTGTATCCTCGGAAGGGCACCAGCCATCGGCGTCGACGGCAGTGTCGAGAGAGCCTGAGCTGGAAGTGGATGCGATGTTGTCGTGGAGCTGTCGTCCTACGTTGGACTTCTTTGAAGGGGTGGATTGGGGTTCGTCGTTGTGAGCATCGCTCTCCTCCTCCGGCTCCTCTTGTCCCTCCTCTGCATGGTCTTGGTCTTTGTCTTCGTTGTTTGTGTCATCGAAGGGACCAAGAGCGAGGACGGGAGCGAGAGACGAAGTCATCCGGTATTACTAACTTAGTCCAATGCTTGTACAGTGTCGTGACTGTGGTAAGCCTTGAATACGCTTGTGCGATACTCTCGTGAGACGCAATTTGGTTGAGAACCGGTCCTAACATGAGAGATTCATCGAGTGATCTGGCAAATAGCTTTCGTCCAGCGTTAACGACGACATATTGTGGCTGGATGTGGCTCTCGAGGGGGCCGAGCGTGGCAAAAGGGTAGTGATGGGTGGAGTGCCCTGCAAGGTTGTTTGAATCATTGAAGCGACAGATGGGTGCCTTTAACTCGGGCATAGGCAGAAGATGGTGTCAGGTTCGAATAACTATAAGAAATGCGTCAATAGGCGAACGTAAACACCACGTAACCCGGTGCAAAGGGCATACCTTGTTCATATTAGTTCGAGAACGACCCGCAAGGGCTTGCGTTATCGTAGCTTTTCGAGCCTTTTCAAGTCCGAAAGCTCTGGTATGAGCATGAACTGCTTTTTATCGAAAAGGAAGTGCCAATCTGATCTCACTAGTGTTAGATGAGCGTGGGGATAGAACACAAGTTGGTTACTTTCTAGTGTTACTCACGATGAATCAGGTTGTAAGTCGAATCGAGGTTGAGGTACGTGGGTAGACCCCATGCATACTCCAATTTCGTGAGCTAAAAACGGATCAGGACAGGACGTGACAGCGTGAAAGTGGCTCACCTCGGAAGGCCGCGTCGAACTGGGTATCAAGTGGCATACGTTCACCGCGTCAGCCAAGTTCGTGAGTAAACATCGACCCTTATGCGGGTCAGCTTCGTATGCCCTGGCCCTCTGTTTTGTGTCTACTGAAGACCCCCACTTCTTGCGTTTTTCTGGTGTCACATTGTTCTTGGAGGGACGTAGCTCATTGCGCTCCGCATTCGGATCGTAACTTGGGGACTCATCGAGAGAGCGGGAGTCTGCCTGAATGGATGGAAGAGTCGTCGTCTTGACTTTTCGGCTTGGATTCCTGCGGGGACCATGTGGGGATGGCGGTGATTTGTCAACGATGTTGGATGGTGAGGACTCGGGTACCGATTGGGAGATCACTGATAACTGACAATTTAAATCTCACCTCGGCTCCTCTTCCATCTCTGAGTCGCTTTTCGACTCCGAGTGATTGTCAGCGTCCACCATATGTATCTGCTTGATGTCGACACGTCTTCAAGCCTTGGGCCAGTTCGAACAATACGCGCGACGCCATCACATGACAAGTCCATCGAGGCTTATGTAATCAACTCTCAGTTGGCTCGCATGCCTTTCTTGACTGTTTCTTCGTTTCTCTGCGGGCTGACGAGGTATCTACATTTGTTTCCCATCTTCGCACTCATTTTGGAGTCGGAATCACCCAGGATTGACAGCATTGTATTTTACTTAGTCGGCATCACGCCTCTGCATGTTGAAGATGGCCCACAAATACTTGCACCTGCACCCGTTCAATCTCACCCAGCAGTTCCGCCGCCACCTCACGGTGCACAGGTCCAGGCTGCTCCACGCGAAAGACCGAACTACAGACTGCGACATACACTCAGGGGACATACCCAGTCTGTATCTGCAGTCCTGACGGGGTTCTTCTCGCTTCGTGTGGCACGTAATTCTGCTCTTCGTATGCTTGAGTTTCTTGTGTGTGGAGTTGCTCACGTCCTGTGATATGTTTCGCGACACATGCAGCTGCGGACAATGTCATCAAAATATGGTCGCCTTTCACAGGAGAGCTAATCCGCAACCTCAGTGGACACACCAAGGGTCTCTCAGACATCTTATGGTCGAGCGATGGGATGTCGAAACTGTATGTTCGTCTCTACTACACGGGTATAGTTCATGGAAATGAATCAGATTGAATCATGATGGGTGGACCCCTCAGGGCTTGACAACAAAACATTTACTGGGACATGCAAGCTTCGTGTTCTGCGTCAACCACAACACTGCATCGACCCTATTAGTTTCCGGTGGATGTGAAGGCGATGTGCATATATGGAATGTCGCCAGAGGTGCATTGTCATGTAGTCTTCTCTTTGGATCGAGAATGCTTATCGTTACAGGAAAATGCATTAGAACACTCGATGCCCATCTCGACTACACCACTTCCGTGCACTTCAATCGCGACGTATCCCTGATCCTCTTTAGGGGCTAATGTACATCCCTTTAGGCTTTATCCATTCCCTGTCGTAGAACCTGCGATAACCGTGTGCAGACGGATATGGGACACAAACGACAGGGCAATGTCTCAAGACCCTTGCAGAGGGACACCACGCTGCATAGTGTGCCCCGTTCTTCCTGCTCGTCATGCTCGAGTGGCTATTTTGTAGATGAGCGGGTCAACAACTCCACGGTTTTAGATCCGCTTGAATAAATGCACTCACATTCACAGAGTACTCGCGATCGTTTGATTGGAACGATTACAAGGGAATAATTTCTTCAATCTCTCCAGTTTCCCCATGGCGATGTCAAAGTTGTCAGTGGATCTCGCAGATGTGACTTGAATCGGTTTGGTTTTCCAAGGTTTCAGCTTAGAGCGACGATTATTAGGCTGATATTGTTGGTCATGTATGACTCGACGATCGCAAGAGGAATACAGTTGTTGGAATCTTGCACTTGCAGGTCGAAGGCACCAACGATGGGAGAGAAAGGCTTGCACAGGTCTGCACCACGTCACGAAGGCCTAGTACATACTAGTACATATGGCGTTTTCCTGTCCAACGTTCCTGACCTCACGTTTCGTTGCAGTGGTCGTGCTCTCGGTTTCCTCTGTACCTTATTTTCCCTCATGTACCCCGTAGCATGGGGGTATTTGCCGTGGTCGCGTGCTTGCTCGTTCTCGCTTCATGCTCTAGTCTTCACATTCGTTGCGTCGCCCTGCACAAATCGCTGTCCTTTTGTCTCGCGTCTTCGCGTCTCGTTCCTGGTCGACAGCGTCAGCTGTCCTCGCGTTCGTCATGTCCTTTTCTCGCGTTGTGTCGCTCTTGGTTTGCAGCGTTTGCACCTGTAGCGTCGTGGGGGCATCCGTCCTTTGTGGAGTCTCCTCGTTGTAGTTTTCGTCGCGTGGATTTTGTCGGGCCATCAGTTGTTTCGCACTGGTCACCCGTCACATGTATGATGTCGTTCGCAGTGTTCGTACGTGCAAGTACTGTTCTGGTCGCGTCGTTCTTGGAGTCTTCGCATCGCACGCCGTTTAGTGGCCTCACCTTCTGCTCTCGTTTTTCGTGCCTTTTGTTTGGAGTTCTTCTCATTCTCTCACGTATGTATTCTGTCTCGCATCTCTTGTCTTTCGTCCTGTCTGTCATGCCGCAACGTCCATTCGGGTGAAGGGAGACTCGAACACACAGTCGGCCGCTGTGCTTCCCGTCCTTTGTCTCTGCGTCTTCCGTCTTACTCTTCTCGTTGTATTGTTGGATGTGTCCCGTTGAGGGGGCGTGTTGGAAGTCAACGGGCGCGTGCTCGTTTCCCCTACATCAAACACACCGAGTCGCTCGAGTGAAATTGTCCTCTTATTAATTGTGTAGAGATTTATTCCGAATCTATAGGCAACGCCGTATGTCGTTCAAAAAGGGCCCAATCATTACTCGAAAACTTTGCTGTATTGTGAGGTGGGTACTTCCCGTTGCGTCTGGCCCAGTATGGTTGCCACCTGTGCCAGCTGTCCGGTGGCGGGGCCGATCGTGGTTTCTCTTTGGCATAGGCGACGAGTCCTTGATCGCCCTCATTCAGTATACTTGATTCCCACCCTCCCTCCGAGGTTGCGGCATCGCAACACTTCATCGTCCAGTCGTTGATCCCTTCTACCCATGCTGTATCCTCGGAAGGGCACCAGCCATCGGCGTCGATGGCAGTGTCGAGAGAGCCTGAGCTGGAAGTGGATGCGATGTTGTCGTGGAGCTTGGACTTCTTCGAAGGGGTGGATTGGAGTTCATCATCGTCGGTATCGCTCTCCTCCTCTCCACTCTCCTCCTCCGGCTCCTCTTGTCCCTCGTCTTGTCCCTCCTCTGCATGGTCTTGGTCTTGGTCATCCTTGTCTGTGTCATCGGAGGGACCAGAAGGAGCACGGGAGCGAGAGACGAAGTCATCCGGTATCACTAACGTAGTCCAATGGTCGTACAATGTCATGACTGCGGCGAGCCTTGCACTAGCTTCGTCGCCACTCTTATGAGATGCAACTTGTTTGAGAACCAGCGGAAACATGTAATGTTCTTTGGGTGATCTGGCAAATAGCTTTCGCCCAGCGTTAACGACGACGTATTGTGGCTGGACGTGGCTCTCGAGGGGGCCGAGCGTGGCAAAAGGGTAGTGATGGGTGGAGTGCCCTGCAAGGTTGTTTGAATCATTGAAGCGACAGATGGGTGCCTTTAACTCGGGCATAGGCAGAAGATGGTGTCAGGTTCGAATAACTATAAGAAATGCGTCAATAGGCGAACGTAAACGCCACGTAACCCGTACAAAGGACATACCTTGTTCACATTAGTTCGAGAACGACCCGCAAGGACTTTCGTTATGGTGACTTTTTCGAGCTTTTCCAAGTCCGAAAGCTCCGGTATGAGCATGAACATCTTTTTATCGAAAAGGAAGTGCCAATCTGATCTCACTAGTGTTGGATGAGCGTGGGGATAGAAGATAAGTCGATTAATTTCTAGCGTTACTCACGATGGATCAGGTTGTAGGTCGAATCGAGGTTGAGGTACGTGGGTAGACCCCATGCATACTCCAATTTCGTGAGCTAAAAACGGATCAGGACAGGACATGACAGCGTGAAAGTGGCTCACCTCGGAAGGCCGCGTCGAGCTGGGTATCAAGTGGCATACGTTGACCGCGTCAGCCAAGTTTGTGAGTAAACATAGACCCTTATGCGGGTCAGCTTCGGATGCCCTGGCCCTCTGTTTTGTGTCTACTGAAGACCCCCACTTCTTGCGTTTTTCTGGTGTCGCATTATTCTTGGAGGAACGCTGCTCATTGCGCTCCACGTTCGGATCGTAACTTGGGGACTCATCGAGAGAGCTGGAGCGTTCCTGAATGGATGGAAGAGTCGTCGTCTTGGCTTTTCGGCTTGGATTCCTGCGGGGACCAGGTGGGGATGGCGTTGACATTGTCAGCGATATTGGATGGTGAGGATTGGGGTATCGATTGGGAGATCACTGATCACTGACAATTTAGACCTCACCTTGGCTCCTCTTCCATCTCCGAGTCGTTTTTCAACTCCGAGTGATTGTCAGCGTCCACTTGAATCATGTCGTCTTGGACGGTGCCAGTTCAAAAAGCGCGACGCCATCACATGACATGTCCACCTACACTTATGTAATCAGCTTCCTTGCAGTTGTATCCCTTTCTTGGCTGTTTCTTCGTCCCTCTGCGGGCTGACGAGGTATCTACATTTGTTTCCCATCCTCGTACTCGCAATCACCCAGGATTGACAGCACGATATTTTGCTAATTTAGTATCACCCTTCCACATGAATCCACGAGGCATGGACGAATCAACAACAGACGACGATAATGCATCTCAGACGACTGAAGGTGACCCGCAAATACCCGCACCTGCACTTGTTCAACCTCACCCAGCAGTTCCGCCGCCACCTCCCGGTGCACAGATCCAGGCTGCTCCACGCGAAAGACCGAACTACAGACTGCGACATACACTCAGGGGACATACCCAATCCAATGTATCTGCAGTCCTGACGACACACTTCTCGCTTCGTGTGGTACGTACTTCTGCTCTTCGTATGCTGGAGTTTCTTGGATGTGGAGTTGTTCATGTCTTGAGACTTGTGATATGTTTCGCGACACATACAATTGCAGACAATGTCATCAAAATATGATCAGCTTTTACAGGTGAGCTAATCCGCAACCTCAGTGGATACTCCAAGGGTCTCTCAAACATCTCATGGTCGAGCGATGGGACACACCTCGCTTCTGCATCGGACGATATGAGTATACGAATATGGAACGTCGAAACTGTACGTTCGTCTCTACTACCCGGGCATAGCTCACGGAAATGATCGGTGGGCCCCTCAGGGCTTGACAACAAAAGGCTGAAACTTCTCAGGGGGTTGAGGAGCCATGGCGACCACAGAAAGTGGCCTATGGAGTAGAGGTGTTAGGGCACAATGTTGAGACCTGTCAGCGTTGCACGGATGACACGAGGTTTCAACATCGCCCCACTCAACCGTAAAAAACAACATGGGCGTTGGAACCACAATGTTTTATTCTCTCTGTGCAATTAATTGTGCAAAACACTTACCCAATATAGCTATACCGAGGACAGAAACACAGCGGCTAGCGTTGGGCGAGGTCTATGGTATGCTTAAATTCTGTGACTATCTTCTAAGAGGCGGTCCATAGGAGACTGCGAGTTCCATCGAGTATGGCAATCGAGTTGGAATATACAAACTCACTGACGTTGGCCAATCTGTCCATGATGGATGGTCTGTTCACCCTCGTCTACTTTGACGTGCTGTTCCTTGGGATCCTGGTATGGTTTGACATGAATGTTATTGAACTGATCACTAGCATGATCACCCCAGTTACGCCAGATCATGCTAGTGGTTTGGCAATGGCACAACTCACCCCTGAATGTACCATTACCAGTATCACCTTGAACCCAAACCACGATGTCCTCTCGCTTTCAAAACAGGTCGATCCTTTCCCCCAGAAAACACACACTTCCTCCACGCTTATCCCACCACAAACACTGGTTCTCAACGGAGCAGTGACGATGGCCTCCTGTGTTTTCCGTGGAAAGAACCGGCCTTCGGCAATATCCCCATGGAAGCGAGTTTCGTGAAGGTTCTGCAAGATCGGTTGCGAGACTCTAGGGTTGAGACCAAAATATCCCGTGCGTTGATGTTCAGTTCTTTTCTTCGGCAGTTCGTGCACTGAGGTCACCACTGATTACAGTCCTGCATCTATATATTTAGTTTTGGATGCACGTAATGCCTACCTGCCGACATGCATAGTATAAGTTTCGGACATAGCATCATAAGTCGTATCGAATGTGCCACAATCTCGGTATGACCCTACGCATCTACATTACTTGCGTCGCATTATTCTTGCAAGAACCGCCACCGTCGAACAGCCTGCGTACACTAGTCATGCCTATGGGGTGCCACGCTTGTGCATGAAGTACGTCTGCCTCTGCGCCTCCTCAGGCCCCCACAGCTGCGACTTGATCTGACCCCAGTATGTTTGGACTCCGCCTCATTTATGTGCACACTGGTTCTGACACTTAATATCCGATACCTAATATAGATGGGCAGCCAGCTCTCCCTCCCTGTATCCCCGGTCTGACCATTCACATGTCACTCCTCTTCGGCTTCTTGCTCTGTTTCCCTCCTGATCTCCTCCTGTCACACGCATCCATGACTGCGCCTACATCCCAGAAACAGCCCATCTCATAGGTACACTCTCCTGCGTGCTCCATCTTCGTTCTGCGTAGCATTAGTACAGCTGGAGTTTATCCTGTAAACTGGCGAGCCGGATGAAATCGTGCACAGCCTTAATCTGCCTACGAGTGCGGGAACAAGTATATAGGTAAGTGATTGCAGAGCGGACCAGAAGGAAAAATGGATGACGCCATTTGCGGGAGATCAGGATAGTGTTACGAGTTCTAGCCTTGTTCACCGCAGCCGGTGGTCTGGTCGAAGTCTGGTCCGCCCACGGCCCGAACACCCAAAGTCTTTGCACTCCTTCGTGGTCCTCGTTTCCGTCATGACCATGACTCGTTATCTGATCCCTACGTGCATCTCCCTCTGCACTTCCTCCGCCACGTTCCTTACATGGATTCATCATGATAATGTAAGAGGGTCATGTTGAGATTGGGGCAATGGATTGATTTTTCTGCTACTCTACTCAGGCTATATATCTATCAAGTCTTGCGACGTCGGGATGATTTACTTAATTATGAGTGTTCAGCGTGAGCAGAGGGGCAGCAAAAAGCCAAATTTAGGCGCTTTGCCTATTAAATACCTTGATGAATGATACCAACGGCCAGCGACGTTCGTTCCAGCGATGGCTGAACAAAGCAGCACAAGTTATTAGTCTCCGCACGAGCACAGAGGGGCGACGACGTAACCTGGAACAGCAGAAATGCGCACCTTGTGAGAAGTGGAAAGCAGGCTGCTCGACTACAGTACGTGCTGTCCCTTCCTGACTCCTGCACCACGGGTATATCATAATCATAATCATACCACGAGCAGGTCCCAAAGTCGTATTCATGCTCAACCACCTCCGTCTGCCATGCTGCCCCATCCCACCCTCCGGCATCATCTGTGCCCCGTGCGACCCCACCCGCTCCGGCGGATTTCATCCCGCAGGTGCAATAGTCCTCTGCCGAGGTCATTTCGGGAGCAAGAAACACATGGAGGATACACTTGCACATGTACGTTCATTGCAAGTTTAACGTAGATTGGCAGAATTTGCGGCATCATGCTTGTAGTGAGGTGCGTAGTTCATGACATGCACGTGTGCGTGGACGTATACGTGTATTCGGTGCTGATGAATACGTGGATAGATCCACGCGAACAGTCTTAGTGGGGAGTGCAGATACATGTGTGAGCTGGGCCGGGGATACTGTCGTTCTCGAAGCAGCATCAGATACAGTGTCGGCATATCACTCTGGTAGTAATTAATGTATGCTCTGCTCCCTTGCCCACAGGCATGTATTCACCGCCGTGTGATCCTCTCTGCCTGTGCAAATTCAGCATGTCCAGATGCTGCATCAGCGACACAAGGCCGTTTGATGAGGTGCATGTGTCTCCCTGTCGGACGGTGCGTTTGCTAGATCTGAGTATTAACCCACTGATTACCTCGGAACTCGGGATCAGTAGCAATTTTGCCATGGGAAACGTGACAATTAACATCCTCCCTTATTAGTATTTTATTTATTCGTACTCAGTTGACACTCAACAGTAGTACAGTTCATTATCTCATAATGCATTGTGTCGCGCTGCATAAATATCATACTGCATGAAATTTTCGTCAGCCCGAGTTGGGGTGGGTTCGGGCGCCGGGGACTTAGGTAAAGTGGTAGAATCAGCGAACAGCTTGGGCACGACGTGGTGATATTAGCAATTCCTTCTGATGAACTATGTGTAAGCACTATGTCACCCTTGAACGCTGAACACACCTAGTCGCTCGAGTGAAATTGCCCTCGTATTATTATTCAGAGCCAACAACAGAAAATGAAATGTAGAGACTTATTCCGAATCTATAGGCAACGCCGTATCTTCTTCAAAAAGGGCCCAATCATTACTCGAAAACTTTGCTGTATTGTGAGGTGGATACCGCCCGTTGCGTCTGGCCCAGCAAGGTTGCCACTTGTGCCAGCTGTCCGGTGGTGGGGCCGATCGTGGTTTCTCTTTGGCGTAGGCAACGAGTACTTGATCATCCCCATTCAGTATACTTGATTCCCACCCACCCTCCGAGGCTGCGGCATCGCAACACTTCATCGTCCAGTCGTTGATCCCTTCTACCCATGCTGTATCCTCGGAAGGGCACCAGCCATCGGCGTTGACGGCAGTGTCAAGAGAGCCTGAGCTAGAAGTTCCTACATTGGACTTCTTTGAAGGGGTGGATTGGAGTTTGTCGCTGTCCGCATCACTCTCCTCTTCACTCTTCACCTCTTCACTCTTCACCTCTTCACTCTTCACCTCTTCACTCTTCACCTCTGGCTCCTCTTGCTCCTCCTCTGCATGGTCTTGGTCTTGGTCTTGGTCATCGTTGTCTGTGTCATTGGAGGAGCCAGAGCGAGGATGGGAGCGAGCGACGAAGTCATCCGGTATCACTACCTTAGTCCAATGCCTGTACAGTTCCACGACTGCGGCGATCCTTGATCTAGCTCTGTCTTCGCTCTTGTGAGATGCAATTTGTTTGAGAACCGGTGGTAACATGATAATTTCATTGGCTAATTTGGCAAGCTTTCGTGCAGTGTTAACGACAACGTATTGTGGGTGGACATGGCTCTTGAGGGAGCCGAGCGTGGCAAAAGGGTGACGATGGGTGGAGTGCTCTGCAGGGTTGTTTGAATCATTGAAGCGACAGATGGGTGCCTTTAACTCGGGCACAGGGAGAAGATGGTACTTGAAGATGGTGTCAGGTCTGAATAACTATAAGAAATGTGTCAATAGGCGAACGTAAACGCCACGTAACCCGGTGCAAAGGACATACCTTGTTCATATTAGTTTGAGAACGACCCTCAAGGGCATTCATTATGGTGACTTTTTTGAGCCTTTTCAAGACCGAAAGCTCCGGTATGAGCATGAACTTCCCTTTATCGAAAAGGAAGTGCCAATCTGATCTCACTAATGTTGGATGAGCGTGGGGATAGAAGACAAGTCGGTTACTTTCTAGTGTTACTCACGGTGAATCAAGTTGCGGGTCGAATTGAGGTTGAGGTGCCCGGGTAGACCCCATGCATACTCCAATTTCGTGAGCTAAAAACAGATCAGGACAGGACATGACAGCGTGAAAGTGGCTCGCCTCGGAAGGCTGCGTCGAACTGGGTATCAAGTGGCATACGTTGACCACGTCAGCCAAGTTCGTGAGTAAACAGAGACCTTTATGCGGGTCAACTTTGGATGCCCTGTCCCTCTGTTTTGTGTCTACTGAAGACCCCCACTTCTTGCGTTTTTCTGGTGTCTCATTGTTCTTGGAGGGACGTTGCTCATTGCGCTCTGCGTTCGGATCATAACTCGGGGACTCGTTGGAAGTGCTGGAGTGTTCCTGAATGGATGGAAGAGTCGTCGTCTTGGCTTTTCGGCTTGGATTCCTGTGGGGACCAGGTGGGGATGGCGTTGACATTGTCAGCGATATTGGATGGTGAGGATTGGAATAGCGATTGGGAGATCACTGATCACTGACAATTTAGACCTCACCTTGGCTCCTCTTCCATCTCCGAGTCATTTTTCAACTCCGAGTGATTGTCAGCGTCCACTTGAATCATGTCGTCTTGGACAGTGCCAGTTCAAACAATTCGCGCGACGCCATCACATGACATGTCCACTCAAGCTTATGTAATCAGCTTCCTTTCAGTTGTATCCCTTTCTTGGCTGTTTCTTCGTCCCTCTGCGGGCTGACGAGGTATCTACATTTGTTTCCCATCCTCGTACCCGCATTCACCCAGAATTGATAGCACGGTATTTTGCTAATTCAGTTACCAGTATCACCCTTCCACATCAGAAAAATACCCTAACCCAGACCTGAGGAGACATTACCAGATATGGCATATGTCTGCAGTGTCTGGTCCATCTGAAGTATATTGATCTGTCGGGTCACAGGGTTGAATATCTGGCAATCTGAGAAAACTGAAAATGAAGGTAGAGACCAGGATTAAGGACAGCTCAGATACCACTATCTATCAGACATCTCAGAGATGCTCAGACACGGAATGTAGTTCAAACCAGTTCAATACATTATGCATCGAGAAGATATAACAATGTCATCTAATGTATGACCAAGTATACATACACCTGCATTCCAGTTTCACCGACAGCAAAATGAAAGCACAAATGATCATCTGACGTCCAAGAGAGCGATCCAATGACAACGAGAATACAACATTCAGGAAAATGAGCTTGCAATGCGATCTAAAGCGGTGGTACTTGCATGCATTCAATCCTGGCGAAGCACAAGAGTCGACTAAACACACTTATCAATACTCTATTTGCAAGCTTTGCGTGGAGAACGCCGAGGCTTGGTTTTTGACCTCGTAAAGCTGGGGCTATTGGTGACTGGCAGTTGTTTGCAGGGGTTGAACCAGACTTGGTTCATCCTCGTCGCCTGAGTCCATCACTTGACGGCCTTTACCTTTGCTACTGGTCTTCTTTGCATTGGTCCAAGACGAGAACTCCTTCCAGGTAATCTCCAGCATAGTAGGGTATGAGCTACATCTATGTTTGAACAACAAGAATTGAATGAATCCTACCTGGATGAGCGGGGGCTCGAGACTGGGGTGCAAGGGGTGTGAGATGGTCTCTGACATGTTACATTACTATCTGGCACACCCCACTCCCAGCAATTGCTTTATTAATCTGTAGCGTTGTCAGATAATGCATATATGCACGGAAAAAAGAAAGAAGGTTGAATATATGCACATAAATACCAGGAACCTATCTCAGCAGCGACATGACAAGGAATATCCGATCACCTATGAGTGGCCAGAGGCTTGGAACATACTGCAATAGAGCCTTGGAGTTACATTTATGCCGCTCGCATGATCAAGTTGACCTAGCATGGAAAGCATTAGAGACAATGTTGAATGCATACACAAAGGGCTCACAGCTTTTGGTTTGTTCAAGTTTGTGCAGTCACACTACTCTCATCCTCTGTCAGACAAGCCACCATTCTGAGCCAATCCTTCTTGCCAGAGAATTAGGAGACCAACCATCTGGCCCACTTGACAGATGCATTGCGCAGCAGCTAGAAATTCTTCGGGATCTTGAGGATCCATTTGTGATCCTTTATTGACTTCTTCCTTGGCTCTACTAGGCCTGGCCGCCTGATGACCCATCAGCCTCCATCTATACAGCCTGTGGTGGAATTATAATTACAAACTGTAAACAATCTTTTGGGAAATGTGATGATGGGAGGGGGTAGATAGACCCATTGGAAGGTCCCAGTCCAAGTTTCAGACAAAACGGTGGTCGGAATAATATTCTACAGGTGATGCAAGCATGCTTGGGTACCGGAAACACATCTTATTAGGAAATATTCTGCAAGGCTCAGGACCATTCCCATCATCTTCAGAGACCTCAAAAACCACAATAACAACCCTTTAGACATCCTGGAATAGCTTCCTGAATTTATTAGATACAGTAATGTAAGGTATGAGGAGTAGGGTGTGTGTGTTGTCGCAAAAAGATACAGGTACATCACAAATGTTCTTTCCACAGTCCTATGATAATATATATATGGGATAGACATGTTTCAGGTATCAGAGACATGCTCCTGAATTTCCTGAGACCAATATAGGATCAGAAGAGGCACATTGGGTACATTCGTAGGAACAAATGCTGGGGTCTGGAAATCAACTCCATCATCTTCCTAATCATTCATAAACTCATCATTCATAAACTCCATAATATCACTGTAAATATTCTGGAAAGACTGTCTGAATTTATTTAATATCATACTATCTGAAAGAATACAGAGACACCCACAGTGTCTTTTATATTGTTCTATAATGATATATTTGTGGGGTAGACATATTTCAGATATAAGAGATACCATGCATTTTCCTGGGGCCAATATAGGGTGAGGGAAGGCATATTGGGTATGTTCATAGGAGCAAATGCTGAGGTTATCACAGCTCACTAAGTGACAATGTCCATATCCTTTGAGATATCTTTGGAGCAAGGAAGGAGTACAACTCATCAATTTATGGCTTCTTTGAACAGCCACAGATTGTCAAGGTTAATAATCACCATGCACAAGAATCCTAGGGGCAGACCTCCACAAATAATTTGATGGGCATGTTCCACAGCTTGTGGACACCTGTAACAGCACCTCCACTATTATCGCAGTGACTATGTAGCATGTTGTGTACAAGTGTTAGAGGGTCAACTATGAAGGTAGACCTCTGTGATAAGTTGTTTTGCAGGTCGAAAACAAGTGCTAACAAATGGGAAGTTGGTGTACAATTGTGGGAGGGTTGAATATAGGGGCAGGCCTATGTAATAATTTGATGGGCATGTTCCACAGCTTGTAAGCACCTGTAGAAGCACTTGGACTATTGTATCAATTGTGTAGGATGTTGCGAACAAGTGCGAACAAATGGGAAAATAGTGTACAAGTGATAACAGGTTGACCATAAGGATAGACCTCTGTAATGATCAATGGGCACATTCTGCAGCTTGTAAACACCTGTCATAGCACTTGTACTATTGTTATGATTAGGTAGGATGTTGCAAACAAGTGCAAACAAATGAGAAGATAGTGTACATGTGTTGGCAGGTTGATCATAGGGTGTTACGACCATGCCCAACTCCGGGTCTTATCCGGTC
Organism: Scleroderma bovista; assembly: GCA_037178675.1. Classification (NCBI taxonomy): domain Eukaryota; kingdom Fungi; phylum Basidiomycota; class Agaricomycetes; order Boletales; family Sclerodermataceae; genus Scleroderma; species Scleroderma bovista. The sequence goes on from JAYMGJ010000248.1 coordinate 38,268, forward strand.
ACTCCGGTCGCATCGCAGCTCCACAGCTCAACTCCGGTCGCTCAACACTTACTCCGGTCACGCTCGCGCAGATATGCCTCCGTTAAGTATGACCCTTGGACTATCCTCTATTCGCTCGTTACCACACCTCGCCGTTTACCCTGCCTTGACGTGAGTTCTCCGTGAACTCGATATATCCCATGCCTTGTGTTATTTTCACCGGACCTGACTTTATTTTCACCGGTCCTGACCTAGTCCTAACTCCGGTCATCCCTTGTCCGCTATTAGGTTGTTTACTTGTCACCGTATGTACTCGACCCTAGTTTTCTACTTAGTATAAGTACCCTCTAGTTTATCCTGTACTCCTCAGTCTGAAATCATCTAAGTTACTACTCTTGTCCCCTTGTCTGTCTCCGTCTCCATCTCCACCTGACTGGAACCTACGCAAGGGATCAACGCTCGTTGTCCTTGTCGTTGAATCCAATCGGTCGCAGCTCCGGCCCGGGCTAACCTCTGCCCAAACCTCTGACCTCTGCCCTCGTCTGTTTTCATCCGGACTTGACTGGACTTCCTACCGGAGTAGACCCGGACTTGACATAGGGGCAGACCTCTGTAATAATTCGATGGACACGTTCTGCAGCTTGTAAACAACTGTAGCAGCACCTATACTATTGCAAAAATATTACCATGATTCCTCCTCCTCCCTCCTTTCCCTTTCATCGCCCCCCCTCCTCATGCAATTCCTCATCCTTTTTTTTCTTTACCACTCTATTTTTTCTTGGAGCATAACAGGCATTCTTTGACTTTGCTGACTTTCACTTTCTTCCCTGTTGTAGTTTCTTCTTCTCCAATTGCAACATTTTGTTGGTAGGTACATCATCATACCCTACATGCCACATGAGATCCATTGCAGCATATTCATTGTTTTCACAACTCAAAAGACTTTCTTCCTGCTCTTGCACTAACTCCAGCACCTGACTGACATTTGTAGATGATATCAATTCTTTACACATAGTTCGCACCTGTTCACAGCCAATTCACAACACTTTACCTAGTTGGTTCCATATCAGAAAGGGTGGTAAATGTGTTTACAAGCTGCAGAACGAGACCATCCAATGATCACAGGGGGTACCCTTATAGTCAACCCCCCAAATGCTTGTACACTTTGTTCGCAGCTGTTCGCAACACTCTACCTTGTTAATACAACAGTTCAAAGTCTGGTACAGGTGGGCATAGTGTTGCGAACAGCTGCGAACAAAGTGTACAAGCATTGGGGGGTTGACTATAATGGGAGCTCACAACATGAAAAATTGAATCAAATCTACATGGTGATTTGAACATGGTCTGACCTTGAAGCTTTTGGTCAGAGGCTGCTGCAATGATTACCACATCATGTAGCTGTATCTCTTTTGGAAGTGAAGGTCTGAGTAGTAGGGGATTTATATAGGTGTCATCTTAAGAGTGTTATTTAGAGGTCAAGAATAGACCAAATCAGGCAAGATTTCCATGTGTTGTTTTGTATTCTTGCACTTGGCTGATCTGTATATGTTTGATCTTCAGGCGAGTATGACACATGTGAGATTACAACATCCCACTCCATCCAAGAGGAAAGTGGTATCCCTGTGCCAAGAGCAGTGCCAGTTCATGTGATAACATTGATACTGAAATCATCAATGATACATTAGAAAAACTTGACTGCTACCTCAGCTCAAAGTGTACAAGCATTGGTTGACCACAGGGGTATACACCAGTTTAACCTGATACAATCTAGTTGATACCATAGCAGAAAGGTTGGGATACTTAGGGCTAGAGTTATAAACTCCCCAATGTACACTTTGTTCGCAGCTGTTCATAACACTATACCCACCTGTACCAGACTTTGAACCATTGTATTAACAAGGTAAAGTGTTGCGAACAGCTGCGAACAAAGCATACAAGCATTGGGGGATTGACTATAGGGGTAGCCCCCTGTAATCAATAATCAAAAGCAGGCGAAACAATTTCAGTACAGGCTGTCAACACAACTGAGTGATTAGATACCCTTTCCCTGCAGCCCTGTATTTGATTCAAAATATGTTGGAAATTAAGATGCTTATGATATTGTAAAGGGTTACTAGAAATCAAAATCATTACTGATTACCAATGTATGTGACAATTTTGCTGTGCATACATTTTGTGAAAATAATGAGAGAGGGTAAATAGGGCATCCCCTATAATTCTACCATAATCATGTGACAAGGGGTGACTTTGCACTGAAAAATGAACACAATCCATAAAGAAAAATCTGTTGTGCTCTTTTGTGCTCTTTTGTAGGGAGCATGTCAAGAAACATTATGATGCAATAAATTGCAATAGTATAAAGGAGTTGTGAAAGTTGTTAATTTTGTGAGCATGTAGATGCTAATTTCCATGCCTCAGACAGCAGGATAACACTAAATTAGGCAGTTCCTCCTGAACGCAGTAAATGACATGGTGTCAAGACCGGTTCTTCACCAATCTGATCTCTACGATGGATCTGGGGGTCAGGGGTTGGTCTATTAGTGGTAAGACCAAGATGCTATGTAGCGTAGTCACACTTCCCGAGTGATAGGAAGGCTGACTGAGGGTTTATATGGAGAGTCCAGGTTAGATTGGTCAGTGACTGAGTGCTTGCATGAGACAGAGACAGAGAGTGCAAAGGAGAACAGAGGAGAAGTGTCTTATTTGATATTCGAACTGAAGCTACAACAGACCGAGTGTCAAGTATTTATACTGAGTAGAATAGATGAGGCAATGTATGGGAAGGCAGGATTACCAACAAATGACAAGCACAGTTGCACTGCATGCTGAGTAAGTATAGTAAGTGCAATAACCAGTTTACTGATAGGTATTGTATTAGTAATGAAATGGGATGGGAATGTATAGTAACCAGAAATGAGAAAGGAAACATATTAGGTAATTGTACAGAGAGACAGAGCAGACAACATGCTCACCGATTGGTGGTGATACAGGACAGATAAAGAGAAATGGAAATGGGGAGTACATACTATAAACAGATGGTGAACACATGGACACAATTGGACAATAGGGTACAGGGTGATCAGGTGTCATGGTCGTGACACATGGAGTCTGCCATAACCAATAACGAGCTGGTGGCTCGATCTGCCTTCGGCAGAGGAGATAGCAGGACCCATGGGCCTTCAGCCCAAATTAGCCTGGACCCACGGGCCTCCGGCCCAAATTAGCCTGGATCCACGGGCCTCTGGCCCAAATTCGTCTGAACCCATGGGCCTCTGGCCCAATTTTGCCTGGATCCATGGGCCTTTGGCCCCAATTTGCTCAGGGCCTCTGGCCTCCCTTTCCCAGGACCTCTGACCCTTCAAGTTCTATAAATTCATTCATAAATAAAAATTCTGGATATGCATTAATTGCAATATTAAAAATTCAGATGACTGGAGGTTGTGCCTTTGGCCCCCAAGAGAAAATAATACTTTGATAAAAGGATATACACTTAACTTACTAAGCATTGTCTACTTTGCAGAGAGTTTGCTGATCTCTTCAAGACAAAAAACAGTATATATTATTACATGACACAAAAAGTACATAGTACATAGTACATAGTACACACACATTCAAATATCCAAACCTCTGAATACCTCTCTGTACACTACATTTGTTGTCTTGTTATCATTTTGCCCTTCACCAAATAAAACCTTAATATGTCTGGGGTGAGTGCATTGAGAGAGAGCAACATAGAGTTGACCATGAGCAAACACAGGTGTATGTAGATCCAGTCCAACATGTTGCACTGTCTGACCTTGAGATTTGTTGATGGTCATAGAGTAAGCCAAACAGACAGGAAATTGAACTCGTCGTAGAGGAACAGGATAGTCTTCTTTACTTGCTTCCAGACTCATGCGAGGAATAAACACAGTATTGTCATCTGCATTGTTATCCTCACACAAAACTCGGCACTCCAAAACATGTCATAAAGCCCTAACCAAAATAAGGCGGGTGCCATTGTAGAGGCCATGGATTGGATCCAAGTTACGAAGAAGCATGAGGGGGGAACCAATCTTGATCTCCAGCTTATGAAGTGGAAAACCAGATGGCTGAAATGTATGAAGAAGTTCCTCTGGAATATAATCATAATTGGCACCCTCCTCTTGTGGAACAGAGTCTGTACTAAGGTAGACTGACTTGTCTCCAGAGGATCGTTCCAAAATGATGTGATTGATGTCATCAACCTCTGTATTCTTTGCAGAAAGAATGGTGCGGTTCAGGTAGTATTTATCTTGCAATGGTCCATTGCAATTAGGGTCAAGTAGTTCTCCATACAGTGTACTGATGAGGGAGTCCATATCATCACCACATTGCATATGTTGAGGAAGTTCCACCTCACCATCAGTAACACCTATGTGTAAAAGCTGCTGTGCCCAGTCATCACATTCAGGATCTCTACCAAGGCGCATGTTCTGATGAAGATGATGAATATGTAAGTGATGCCAAAGATTGGAGCGACCAAGAGTAGCAGAAACAGTTTGCTCTCTGGAACCATGAGGCACCACAGGGAGAGTTTGTCTAAAGTCAAGTCTCCTCCAAATAGAATGGTAATTCCTCCAAAGACATGATCATGATTAATCATGTCACATAGACTGCGGTCTACACACTCTATTATATGACAATATTGAGCAGGAACCTCATCCCAGATAATAAGAGATGTTTGGCAAAGTAGCTCATGGATTGGATCACCCCTCTTGATGTTGCATACACTGTCTTCATGAGTATTGAAGGGAATTTTGAAGCAGGAGTGTGCAGTGTGACCACCAGGAAGAAGAAGAGATGCCAGACCAGTAGATGCTACACAAAGGACAATCTTCTCACTTGCACAAACTGCTGCAGCAATGAGCTTGCAGAGATAGGTTTTCCCACACCCTCCTGGACTGTGAATCAAGAATGGGGACCCTACATCCTGCTGTACAGACTCCATGACAGCATCATAAAGACCTCTCTGTTCCACATTCAAGGTGGGCAAACCAGCATTTACAAATCTCTGCAATTCTTCCTGATCATATGCTCTTTGGTCTGCAATCAGCTGATTTCCCTCTCTATGATGCCACTCTATTTGTGGTCTTGGCATTTCATTGAATCTGTCCAGAGTCTGTCCCTGACGTCGAAGATCTTGAGAAATGAGATATAGACCATAGTCATAGACTTGCTCTTCTGTTGGCTCAGGGACATGAAGATGATGGATGAGTCTGTGGCGCAAGTCATCACAGAGATGGACTTTACATGCCTCCCAAATTAACTGAGGTCTTGCTGGACCACAGTGTGCCAAGATAATAACAAAGAGACTACGCAGCTGAAAGCCTGTACGAAAGTGAGCAGCCTCCTGAATGCATAGCATCCACTCTCTATCATCCTGCAGAAGACCACATGCATGACAGGCATCCTGGAAAGTGTTGTGAAGTTGACCCTCAAATGTACGAAGAGCCATAGGAAGTTGCACCTGTGAAAAAAAAAATCACCACCATTGAAAGATCTGCATTTCTAATCTACATACCTTTGACCACAGTAAGTAAAAGATGCAGGTAGAAGCCCTCCCCAGCATTTGGTGGAATGGAATACATCCTACCAATTGCTTTGTATCTTTGATGTACTTTCCATACACCTGTTGTTTTGACCCAAACAAACTTCTTTGGAAAATCCTGATAGAGGCAGTCATTGGCTCCAGCTGCAATAAGAGTAGGGTCTGCATTGGCCTTGAACCACCCTAATAACTGGGTGTCCTTGACAGAGTCCACCACCTCTTCAAGTGGACAATCAGGATCAAAGACAACATTCTGATGACCTGGAAGATGAACAGACAGGCGATAAACTGCAGGCCATTCCAAATGCATGGGAAACTCAAAAAGATTGTGGCAAGCCTGAGTGGAAGAAATGTATCTGGCATCAAGATAGGCACGAATCTCATCATGACCCTGTGTTTGCAAGGTGGCACGATCTGGGCCCTTGTATATGTAGTGCACAGACTTCCAAATTGATGTGACAGTCAAACTGCACCAGAAGCTCACGTGGGTGGGGTACCACATAACTGTTATCGAAGACTGTCTCACCCTTTACAATAGTGTGACCATTGTCAGGGTGAGCATACAGTGGATAGCCATCCTCTTGAATATCAGTTTGATGACGAAAAGACTTTGAAAAATGTTTTGTGCAAACATTTCTCTCTATGCATCTCTGTGGAGTGCAGGGACCATGCAGCATGTATTTGCTAACAACACGATGCAGCTCAGGATGAAGTTCTGGATCAGGTATTTGAGCAGAAATAAGAGCATCAATCTGCTCAACAATGCGAATCTTGTCCTGTTCCTCCAGAAAAATTAGCATATGCATGTGTGGAAGACCACGCTTCTGATATTCAATGGTGTAGACAATCCCAGCCACAGCTCCAAAGTAGCCATCATGTATTTTCTTCAACAGTGCTTGCTGTTTGGCATGAAACACTCGTGCCACCAAGTCAGGTTGATCAGTGGCAGTTTGACCAGGTAAAATATTTTCCACAATCTCTTGCCAGTTACCATTGGCAGTCATAGTGAGAAACAGATCAGGTTTTTTGTTCTCTCGACAAATAGCCAAAGAATCTTGCAAAAGCTGTTCCATATACTGTGCACTTCCCTTGTGGGATGAAGGAAGAATGACAACATGCCCCACATTTTCCATGTCAACTCCACCATCACGTGCCATGCGATCCTGCAAGCCACTGTATAGATCAGCTCTTAGCTTTCTCTGATTGTTCCTAATCCAGTTGAGATTTGACTGATCAGCAGAGGCCATGGCATCACAAACATACTCCTGAAATAATCGACCAGCCCGAAATAAATTTGGGGGTTCATTGGAGCGAGGATGCAAACGATAAGCATGATAGAGAATCTGAGTGACTTTCTTTGAGCGTGGATTGCGACCATCCACTTGTTGTAAAGGAATGTTGAGATGCCAGCCCTCCTCACCTCGGGGAAACAGAAGAACATAATGCAATGGTAGATATGAGGGATGTAGATGGCTGATGTGCTGTAGACCACCTTCACGAAGGTGAAGTACAATATCCCTATGCTCACCCACATCTTCTGACCCATCTCCAGGAATGACAGCAGCAATCTCATCAACTGTAGGAAGGTTATATCTTCTACCATCAGTACCTTCTCTGAGGTGAAGTGATACTCGAAGAGTATTGTGCTCCTCAGGTGGCTTGGCCATGATGACCTCATATGCTTGCTTGTATAGTGGAGCATATGGATGAAGTTCAGTGAGCATGTTATGAGACTATCTAGGTCAGACTGAAACCCTAATTTAGGGTTTATTCCATATCTGATGCTCAGGCTAGGGCACCTTCCATGAGGTTACAATGATTGTAGAATGTGGCCTTCCAGGAAGGCCACATGCACAGAGGTGTAGTAATAGCATTTGGCTTGGATGTTGGATGTGTTGCTTACCATGAGTGTGGCCTTCCAGGAAGGCCACATGTACAGAGGTGTAGCAATAGCATTTGGCTTAGATGTTGGATGTGATGCTAACCATGAGTATGGCCTTCCAGGAAGGCCAGATGCACAAAGGTGTAGCAATAGCATCTTATCTGTATGTTGTATGTGCTGCTTATCATGAGTGTGGCCTTCCAGGAAGGCCACATGCACAGAGGTGTAGCAATAGCATTTTTGTATGTTGGATGAGCTGCTTACCATGAGTGTGGCCTTCCAGGAAGGCCACATGCACAGAGGTGTAGCAATAGCATTTGGCTTAGATGTTGGATGTGATGCTAACCATGAGTGTGGCCTTCCTGGAAGGCCACATGCACAGAGGTGTAGCAATAGAATCTTATTTGTATGTTGGATGTGCTGCTTACCATGAGTGTGGCCTTCCAGGAAGGCCACATGCACAGAGGTGTAACAATAGCATTTTATTTGTATGTTGGATGTGCTGCTTACCATGAGTGTGGCCTTCCTGGAAGGCCACATGCACAAAGGTGTAGCAATAGCATTTGGCTTAGATGTTGGATGTGATGCTAACCCTGAGTATGGCCTTCCAGGAAGGCCAGATGCACAAAGGTGTAGCAATAGCATCTTATTTGTATGTTGTATGTACTGCTTACCATGAGTGTGGCCTTCCAGACAAGCCACATGCACAGACGTGTAGCAATAGCATTTGGCTTGGATGTTGGATGTGCTCTATGTATATAGGTACACGGCCAGTTGCCGAAGATATAAAAATTATGTCAACAGTGGCAGATGTCAGCTGACAGCACAGTTTGGTTGGTGGTGTATCTTTCCACGTCGGTGGGCCTTATATTATTGGAGTCAAATGTAGTGCCATCACCTAATGTGGTTTCCCTAGGCTCTCAGTGACGTTTTGCATATGTAAACGTGGTTCGGATTCCGTGTCTAGCAATGTACAAGATTTTTCATGCAGACTGGGACATCTATTCAGTGTCCCGGGAGCTAGTAACAGTGATATCACCTGTAGATAGTTAGTTTGCATTGTGGTGTCATTGTCATGGGTGTGTCGTGGTATTATCATGGGTGTGTCAATGTACTATGTCTGTTCGACATTGTTGAAGGTACATTAGCTCGATGTCATTGATCATATGCCATGGGTGTATCACCAGGAGGATGTCTCCTTGAGGTTTAGTTTACAACACAGGTGTACAGACAAAAAGCAAACAAGGTCACTGTCATTGAAGCAGGGCATAACACAAGTACTATCTACAACTAATGAGCAATGATTAAGATGCAAGAAGATGCGAGAGAGATGGTGCGACAGATTGTTCGAAAAGGTGTAGCATTCACCAGATTAATCCCTGTTGGATAGTGTTCTGCCAAGGTATGCTACTGGTGTGAGGGGCGGCAATAACATCCACAACATTCAACTTGAGCAACTTGAGAAGTCTCTTGCGACCAGGGTAATCATACAGATCTGCTTGAAGATATTTGACAAACATGCTGTAGAAAGTTAGCTTTGTATAACGAATGTAGACAACAACTTACCTTGCGTAAATGGTCTGATATTCCTCCTTGTTCTGCGACTTCATACGGGCATTCCTCCAGATAGCGTCAAGACAAGTGTCAGTAAATTTCCAGTAGTCTTTGGTGTGGAAATTTGTGGGTGACTCCTTCTTCACCTTCTTGGGGTGTTCTTCAAGAAATTCCGCATCCTCACCCTCATCATTCCCCCCCTCCGCATCCAAATCCTTGTCCTGAAATGCAGCATCATCGTTGACCTGACCGGAATAATCATCATCAGAAATACCCTCCACATCCAGCTCTTCATCAGACATTTCATGATCATCCTCGCCTGCAACCGGCACATCTTGAGAGTCAGGCTCCTCATCAGCATGAGCGCCATTCAAGGCATTCCTCTCCTCTTCAATGTCAATGTCAAGCTGTTCTGAAACATATTCACAAAGACTAGGACGCATGAATGGGATGATGGCAGGGGAATAAAGGTCCGCAAGGGCATGTTCTTGAAAGTTGCCGAGATTCATAATAAAGATTCGGAGGCAGGTACACTAGTATGGTCACTGTCAGTAAAAAAAACAATAGCAATGATTATGGACTTACTAAGAAAGCAGCGTGATGCCAGTGTGAAGCATTGACATCAATGTGACCGCCGCCTGCACGAGAAAGGATCTGAAGCACATCCATGATACTCGAGTGATGGTAAAGCGACTTGACCAACTTAAATGCAAATTAGTGTGATCGAAGTATTGTTGTATGTACTTACTCCACTCTTGATCTGGCCACAGATGGTCATCAACATCCTTGTAACCGTTTTTGTCAAAAGCGCGTGAACTTCTGGATCCTTGAACATGACCACCGTGACCTTGAACACATCCATATGTTTCTGAATAAAATCCTGTAATTATGTGAGTAAAAGTAGGCTTGAGTCAGAAGTGTCGCACCATGATGTGAGTGTTAGCATCAGTTAGATATGCCATGAGGTTGGGCGACAGCAGACAAGCAAAAAGTCGACTTTTGAGGGAAGCCTGGCATTATGGGAATGAGCTTGAATGTAGTTTAATAATATGAACCACACACCGCAAAGTCCTTTGAGTTAATAAGGTTTTTGGCGGCAGTAGCTTTGGTCTCGGTATCCAGAATGGCCAATCTAAGTAAAGATGTTTTAATGTCTATCAACATTAGAAATATGTCACCGAGCTGCATGATGAGTAATTAGAATGATTGATGTTGTCACGCACCAAACGTGTTTGGTACTGTGGACATGGAGAAAGTTAGCCGATGAAACTAATGCAAAGAACACACACCCAAGATCTGTTGAAAGATTGTCCCGACTTGAGGGATACAGACAGCCCTCGCTATCCATATCACACAAAGTCAAGACTATCCTTATGCGAAGAATGAATACAAGCTCGTTGTAGCCATCTATCACACGAGAATGACTATCCTGATGCGAGAGATGAATGCCAATGCGGACAGTCATCTATCGCATGAGAACCGCCAAGAAGCAGAAGAATCCAAGGATTGGTGATCATTTCAGTATGAGAGAGGAATCTGTGGTATTATTTTTCTGATGGATTTTCTTGACAGCATTTGTGGGACCTCAGCAATATTTGTGACACATACTGAGCTATGCTGAAGGCCTTCTGGGAGGCATGACCATATGGCATCATAGTTATGGATTGACCATACATTGAGGAAATAGTGGGGAGTGGGTTCATGCTGAATCACAGACATTGTGCGGGCAGTTTCCAACCTCTCTTGTCTCTGATGTTTCTATTGTGCTAATTTGCACTGAGATGCTATGCGATTGTGTTGAAGGTTCACTAAACACAGTATTTCCTAACTGATGTTAATAATATAAATTGATTGTAGAAATTAACTCACCTCTCCAGGAACAACCATCTCCATATCTATTAGCTCAAGACATGGAACTTGAAGAAGTGGATGTAATGTTGATCCAAATGAAAATAGTTGAATGGCAACATATTCAACCTTGCATGCACGGTCTGTTGAAAGTAAGATTTCTTGAACACAACCTATGCATGACTGCAACAATTTCAATACTTTACAGTAGTCAAGAGAAAATAAAAGAGATGAACTGACTTTGCCATCTTTGTAAAATATCACATGACTGCCAATTAATATCTTGTCCCCATTCTTCACTGTAAATGGTACTCCCATGTACAGTCAAGTGGCACATCACTCCCTTGCTGCCATGTCCGTCATTACATGAACGATGAGCAATCAACCCAAAACCGGCTACAAGCCCAGTAGGGAGGATCTTTTGAACGAAAATTGAGAACAATAATTTCCTGCTGCTCCCAGCTTGACTGGGTACCAACCCCATCCAGCTAAGTGACCATCGCCCGAGAAGAAAACCATCCAGCTAGAAAGTCCGAAAGCTTCCTATATAATTACCCCATCCTTAACCTACACAGATGGAGTCGTGCGGAACTCATCTCTGGTGATGGTCTATTGAGCCACTCACTCTCACGGACGCCCAAACGGCCAGCACCTGCCACACCTCAAGGCAGGGCCTGACAGCCACACCGGTTCATTTCGATCACCCCAGAACAAAGCAGCATCCAAGTATGTCATACTTGAACCCCCACTAGCCCCTCCCATGACGTTTGACAGCCAGCGGAAGTCTAAGGAAAGGCCACATGCCCTGCCTCACGGTGTCATGCACCAAACAGGTTTGGTACAGTGAACATGGAAGATAACATTTATATCAAATGATCCTTATGTGAAGGATAAGCACAACGGACCCTCATCGTAGCCATCTATCGCACAAGAAGACTATTCTGATGCAAGAGATGATTGCCAATGCTGACAGTCATCACTCGCACAAGAACCGCCAAGAAGCAGAAGAAACTGAAGGAATAATGTCCATTATGAATGAGCAAAGAAGCTGAAGAATTGAAGGAGAAACGAAGGAAAGAAGAGAAGAAACAATTTTAGCGCTGAAATGTCATTTTTAGGCACCCAGTGCCAGCATTCCGATATTTTGAATAGCTTCACCATTCTATATCTATTTGTTAAGTTGGTTAGGGTTGGACAGGGTTATCCCAATATTTGATCCACTATTTGGCGCAAAATAAGAGATTTTCACAAGAAATTTGTGCAAACCCCATACCCATTCATTTGCGCAAATCATGGTTTGTATGATTTGCGCAAACTATACACACTGATTTGTGCAAAACCATACCCTCTGACTTGCACCCTCTGATTTGCGCAAATCATGGTATGTGTGATTTGCGCAAAACCATATCCTCTGACTTGCACACTGTTACGGTCCGACTTTTTATCTTATCTAACCTGCGATTAGATAGCGTTTATCTTATCTTAGTGTACAGCCTCTATCTTATCTACCTAGTCTAGACCTGTACCTCGTGCTGTACACGCTGCCACCCTTGACATCATTACGCATAGCCTTAGCTCCACAGTGATGTCATTACATAGCCTTTTACCTGCACGTAGCCTCATGGATAGCCTCGCGTAGCCCTCGTGTATAGTAGTATATATACCGTGCAATCCAGCACCCAGAGGCTCCCCATTCGAGCTCATCTTGGGTTATTGCTCTAGATCCTCGCGTCCTATTTCCTCTCAGAGTC